>JAAGKR010003874.1:0-65588 GCA_011419295.1 Clarias macrocephalus
TTTTTTTTTTTTTTTTTTTTACACACACACACACACACACACACACACACACACACACACACACACACACACACACACACACACACCACAAGTTGTCAGTCAAGAGCCTATTTTGACCAGAACCTTGTTTATCATAATAAAAGGCTCAAGCGTTCCGCAACTGACGCAAAAGTAAAGCACAGAGGGACAGTGTTTAGTCGAGTCACACCCAGGCAGCGTCAGGACAGAGCCATGCGAGAAAGAGACAACGGCAGGGCAGGGAGACGAGGCTCGGTTCACGGACTGCCAGCTAAAATTGGGTGAGTGGTCAGGGGTGTTATGGAGAAGATTGAAGATCATATTTCTGGATTTTTTGTTTAGCAAAGCTGTTGCTTTGAGAAAAGAAAGAAAAAAAAAAAAGAAGAATCATCTCACACATGTAATGGGTTTGGGCGGCACCACAGACGAGATGTTAAGGAAGAGGGAAATTTTATTTAGAAAAAAAAACAGGGAAGACGAGGGTTTGAGGAGGGAGGAGCCGGAGGACGTGCAGGACTGGAGACAGTGCCCAGCTGGCATGCTGGCACGAGGCTGGCGAGTGATGGCGGTGGACAGAGGCTCCTGCATGCTCCCTAAGCAACTCCTTGGGCAACCGGTCCCTCCCAGCTCTGTTTTGGGTGCGGGAGTTCCTTATGACGTCCGGCGGCCTTTCTCCGCCGCTCTTTGGTGGCAGGATCCCGAAGGCTGGCTCTTTAGCGAAAGCGCTGCGGTAGCTCGAGCAGTCTTTTTGCGGCTATCCTTGACTAGGAGATCAAACACCAGCGTTCAGTCCTATGGCCTTCACATTTTAAGCGTCCGCCGCACAACTCTGCCCCGTAGACCTCCAGGGCCACGAGCTAAACACCCCACCTTGTTTTTATATCGTTGGCTAAAGCCTGAGATCCATTAACGTTGATTTTTATCCAGTCGTGCCCGTTTCCTGTGGGCCCACCCCATTGCACACCTGCAGAAGGGAAGCCGTCTATCTAGTGAACCTACGGAGTGAGCGGGGAGTAACAAAAGATTTACACGCACAAGTAATACCGCTATGTGCTATAAGGTCACTGTGTTCACTAGGACCGCACGATTCTAGCAAGATTTTCCTCCACTCGAACTGATCACAATTTTCATTTTTCAACCGAAACATTTATTGCAATCAAGTTTCAAAACATAAATAAATAAATAAAACCTGATGTCTACACAGGATTTGATCCACTCTTGTTACAAAATAGCTGCTTTTTCTTATTTTAAAAGTCTTACTCTAACTAACTTAAAAGTCGTTGAACATTAAATTAATAATATAAATTAATCAGCATAAAGTAAATGTCACAAAAAACCTTAACACACTTCTAGTATAATTCTCTGTTGCAAATTAAGATTTTTTTTTATTAATTGCGCAGCTCTAATGTTCAAGGAAGAAGAAAAAAAAAAGAAAAAAAAAAAAAGAGGCCCGACACATTTCACTTTACACTTAACCATGTTTTGTATTTAAGAGTTTCATGTTTTGAATTACACCATGGAGGGGAAAGAAAAAACCTTTTTTCTACGATAGACCTTTTTTTTTTTTAGATGCACTGTATATAAGTTAGTAACTTTTGACTCAGCTTGTGGTATTTGCACATTTTTCACCCAAAATATTCTTCCGTTTCTTATCGTGGTGGAAATCGTCGCGCTGCTCTCTTTGCTTAAATTTTTTTTTTTTTGGTAGAAACTACTACAGTGACACTTTTAACACGACGACAGCAACGGACGTGACCCTGGTGTGCTCGTTTCGCCGCTGCTGAAGGATCTGAGCAGATGCAGACGGAGGCTGGGGCGGATCCAGCGTCGTGCCTTCGGGGTTGTGGATATTCGATAATGGGAAGAGCCGAAGCTATAAATACTGCGGGGGAGACATTTTGGCCCGCTAGAGAGAGAGAAAAAAAAAATGCTCTCACAGCTGGCGGTCTCTCTCAGGCTCGTGAATGACTTCACTGTACTGCAGTTGTGTCTCCTTCTGACTGTGAAGAGCTTCTTCAGAGTATGTTTTTTTTTCTCTAATAGGTCTCCAACCTCTCAGGTCAGGGTGCTGATCTTGGACCAGACAAGCTCCTGTATTCAGATGCCAGGTTTGTTGCCTCTGCTGAGAAAAAGGCGAGTCCTACAGAGTAATTCGGGGGAAAGTCTGGACTTTGAAAGCTCCTAGCACCGAGAAAGAAGGATAGATAGATAGATAGATAGATAGATAGATAGATAGAGAGAGAGACAGACAGACAGAGAAAGAACCTTAGCCCCGGTTTCTTCCGTGCTGTCTCAGCCTTATCAGCAATGTAGCATCACCACATCAAAAACATCAGCGCCCGCCACCCCCGTGATTCTCACAGCACACGGGCCGAGAGAGGAAACGACAAAATGCACCAGAAGCCACATCCGAAATAATCGGTGCATAAAGAGCATCTGTCCAGCTGTGAATAAAGGCACTGTGAAAAGGCTTACCTGAGCTTCCCAACTGTTTATAGAATCTGTATTCCAAGTGAAGCTGCGGTGCCCTGGACTTAATCGGTTCCTGAAAGACATCGAGAACAAAATGCCGATCAGAAAAAAAAAAAGATGCAGAAGAAATATAAAACACTGACACTAACTAGATCTTGACAGTTTAATCACAAACTGGATGTTGAATTCTCAGGTCTGTTCGATCAGTAGGTCTTTTTTTATTTTTTTATTAATGCATTTGTTATTTGATGTGTTTTTATGTATTTAGGAACAAATTGCTTATATGGATGTTTTGCCAGATGTTCGTTTTGGGAAGGAGTCTCCAGCGTCAGCATTTTGAAGGACGGGTAAAGCTGTAACTTCCTGTTTCGTCAGGAATTCCCTGCAAACATGACAAGCTGTCATGTTTAACATTAATATACAGCATATTACACACAGTCTCCGACTCCCCGACTCCCCCCGCGCTCCCAAAACTAAACTCGTTCGCGAGTTGGATTCGTTCTTATGTCTGACAAAGTGCATCTTAGACACCTTTGACATGAATATACAACGTAACGCTGTGTTTACCGCGAACTTGAACAGATGATATTTTGTCTCAGAGCGGTTCTGGACTGTGAACTCTGTCTTGTTGAGGATTTTCTGAAATTCTCCCGGAGTGATTCATTAAAACCGGTGAAGCCGAATCATTTCTCCCACACAATATACCGGACTTTTGTACCAGACATTTTACACGTTCACTTAGATGCTGAAAATATTGTAAATATCTTTAACTAGTGGACTGCAGTGTCTATAATTTTTTTTTGCACAATACACGTGAGCTACTTCCGTGATTTTTTTCACATCTATGAATGTTCAATAGAACCACAGTCCGTTCGTAACATTTTATTTGAATTTGATTAAAGTCTTATGGATACGGATGTTCCGCAACGATAAATGTAAAATATGGTAGTAAAAATAAAATAGCAGTAGTTGGAAACTTGTGGTGAAAGCGGAATAAAACATGTCAGACGTGTTGTTACTGCAAAATACTTCACTTCCTGGTGGTAAGACGCCGTCACACCACAAGTTCTTGGTGTTACAAGTTTTCTGAATAGACAAAGATTCACATCAGAATGAGCTTCAGTCATGAGCTTCTTGAGGTTTAGCTGCCTGTTTACAATCATCCGTTTGTCCTCCATTACATATAATTTGTACTATCCAAGTTATTTTACAGATTTATTTATTTATTTATTTTTACAGAAAGAACCCTCTACAGGCAGACTTTTTGATCATAAAACAAACTGTTTCTCTTCATTTTGTTAAACTGAGGTAAAAACAAAGAAATAGAACGAAGCCCTCTTCATCCCGAAGCAGAGTAGACCTGCCTCCTGCTGCTGATGGAAGCCCTTTTATAATTTTTTTTCTTTACGTTTCGTAAACACATCTTGCAGGAAGTTGCTCAGACAGACAGAGTGTTTTCATCCATTTATTTTCACACGCTCTAGACAGCCGCTTCTCAGACAGCAGTGTTTAAAGGAACAGCACACACGCACGCCACACTTCCACATCAGCCCTAAGCGGATGATGTCATACGCAGAGAGACCGGAACGACTAAAAGAGACGTTTGAATGGATCGCTGATAAGCGATAATCGGTACAGGCTGGCCGTCGGGCGGTGACGCCTGCGAGGCGAGCGAATAAAGCTATTTCCAGAGCTCTAATTAAATCAGTACAACCGCATTAATGTGATAAAAATGCTGGCAGACAGGAAGTGACTCACACACCACTATGGCAAAGCTCTAATGGTTGAACAGCGGTGGTCGTGGTGGTGCTGGTGGCCTCCCTTTCTCCAATTATTTGGTTCAAATAAAAGTTGGAAAGTGCTCCAGCGGCTAATGGAGCGTGTCACGAAACGCATTGAGCAATGCTTCTAACAGCTGCACTTAGGTCTTGGGTTACACAGGAACGTCTGCCTGGCACCGACACGTCTCTGCTGGGACTCAAAAAAAAAAAAAAAAAAAAACCTGTGGCGATGTCCATCTGTCCGTCTCTACTCTATGTCCAGTTGTTTCTTAGTCCATCTCTCTGTCGCTCTCGTATGTCAGTCTGTCCATCGGTTCGTCCACCTGCTGGCCCGTTTGTCTGTTCTATCTGAATTCCCCCAAAAGACGTCCGGCCATGAGGTTCCGTTTCCTGAAGAGCTTGTGCTCGACGTAATGGCTTCACTACATTAATCAACCTTTTAGATCAAGATTTTGAGAAAGCCTTTTCCAACCGACCGCCCCCCCCTCCCCCCACTACATCACCAGTGTTTATCACATCGTCAGGAAATCTGTGAGGAGGGAGGGGAAGAGGGGGGAGAGATACTCATTCATCTTACAAACCTTCCCTTAACCTGAAGTAATTCATTTAGCTCGAGACTATTTACGCAATACGTTAGCGTTCACTTTATTTGTGGTTTCCAGTAGGGCAAGATGATGACATCATTATGATAAATCGTGATAATGTCACTAAAGGCTTTTCAGAGATATTTTGCGTATCTATTTGAAAACATTCACGAACCTGCACAGAAAGCAGATAATCAGCTGATCTCTCATCATTTTTGTACTAAACCTTAAAAATTTTCAGAAACAATCAATCATGACTCTTTCTATGTTTTCTTTTACTGGACTGTTTTGCCCTTGTTTTCCATGTTCACTCTTATATTAACAGATTATTGTTTGTTTTTTAAATGTTTGCTGTGGGTGTTGACTGTATATTGATCTGGCTCTGCTTTTTTTTTGTTTTGTGTTTTTGTTTTGTTGTTAAATACCAATAAAAATAGATTTAAAAAATTCAGAAACGATTGTTTTGAGCTTTTCTTTCTCTTCTTTAAATAAATATTTTGCTGGAATAGATTGAAAGCAAACTTTCAAAGCAAAATTGTGGTTCACAGAATAAATTAAATTAATATGGCATTGTAATCATATCACTCTTCTCAAAGTGTGACATCAGGTGGCAGCCCTATAGCTTAAGAACATTTGAGTTACAAATTATTTGCATTATTCTACTTCCGGTTTGATCACTGAAGTAGCTCATGTGTATTGTACAAAAAATAGACCTTGCAGTGCGCCAGCTACCAATATTTACAATTATATACAATATTTTCAGGGTGTAAGTGAATGTATAAAATTTCTAAAGTGTGTAACCTGTAATATATTTAATGGTTTAATACAAATATATCCAACAGGTATACGAATCTCACAGATGTACGCGAGACTCTCACACTCACATCCCGACACAACCTAAAGCAGGATTGTTATCACAACACAGTAATTTAACCCAAGACCAGACTTAAACTCTAAGACACCAAAATAAGCTCCACCCCATCTGGCCAAATGTTTACTCTCCTCCATCCGAGTGACCCATGACCTTTCCTAGATCCACCCTTCTTTCAGCGTGACGTGTTTGCTTCTCGACTCAGTCATTTGTAAGACCTCCTTTACTCGATATCACGACGTTCCCCAAGATGCTGAGACTCGCCCTGGCAAGACCAACGTGATGACACACAGGACGGCGATGTTGTCGGTATCAGCATGAAATTTAAAGCTCTGAAAGCTGGACACGGACAAAAGGACTAAAGTGCCACCGCATCGTTGGCTTTTATGTGGAGATAAAGCGAGGGTGTGCTGCTGTCAGTCACATTCGGTTTCTTTCAAACACAAACACACGGTTCAGGATGTCACGCTCTCAGTGATGAGTTTGGACACTTGAACATACTACATTACGAAATCTGAAGATGAAGAAGTGTAGCATACATGCCTAGTACTGGCTGTGTGTGATGTTTTTTTTCTTTGCTGCTGATCTCCCACAGCCAGGTGATGCGTCACGTTTGCTGAACCGAACAGAACCTGAGCCATGGTTTTACATGATGATCATCAGCATGTTTTATTAAAAATCACACAGCCGTGCACTTTGTGCTCCGGTGCTTAGCTCAGCTTTAATCCGTCTCACAAGGAAGGGCAAAGTGGTGCTTGAATGAAAGTGATATTCACAGGTTTAATACCTAAAAAATAAAAAATGCTGCTTATCTTCAAAAATAAAAAAATTAACAAAAAATTATGAATGTTAAAAAAAAAATGTTAACATTTTTTTTTTAACATTATGGAGGACTAATGTCATGTTCATTGACCTCTAACTTGACATTTGAAACGGACCTGAGGACAGTCCTCAATTCTAAAGGTTTGTTCCAATACAAGTGTACTTGATATGGTGTTAACAGCCATGTTAAGTGTGATGCTGAACTGTAGGGAGCGAAAACGTTCAGTTCAAAGGGAACTGTGGACAGTAAAGGGAACAAGTGAACGCTGGGTCTTCCGGTATAATAACTATTTTATAAATAATCTTTGCCACACAAGAGAGTGATGTAATTTGCATTTGTTCAAGTGTCCAACCGAACGTTTCTACGTTAACATATTTGTGCCATCTGAAAAACATGTCTCGAAAAACAAAAATTTTTATTACAGCGACACATTTTTCCAGCTCAAAACAATAAAAAGTGGGTGGAAATCCGCCTGATCTGACAACAAGACTCGCAACGGTTAAAGTATCACCTTCGTGAGGGTCGTGAGGGCTGAGATTCGCAGTCCCATTATACACTACAACTTCACACCTTAGCGCCAGAATCATGTGTGTCTGTGGTTTGTGAGATGATTTGTAACCTTGAAAATCTGTAATATCTGCAAAAAACAAATAAATGGAATAAAAAAATATACCTTGTAACATCTGTAAGAAGATTTTTTGATTCAGTTCGCTTCAATAGCACTAACGGCTCAAGTAATTCTACATATCTATATTTCTACATATTTCCAAGCATTAATAAAAAGTTTGTAAAGCACTATTCGGACAGGACTAGTTTTACTGGGGGAACGTTTGAGTTTGAATTGACGCCTGTCATTTCGTGTATGGATTTCGTGTTTATTACGGAGGTGGGTGTGTCTGTGTTTTACTTGTGGGCGTTGCACAAGACCACGTGTTGAGCATGAGGATTTCTACTGGAGCGTAGAAAGCAGAAACCCGAATACCGGCACGCTAGAGATTGTACGGTAGTTCATGTTGACCAAAACGCACAAGAAAATGCGTTTCGGAAAAGAAAAAAAAATTCGGCAAACATAGACATTCGCACTTGGACGCGATTAGATTTCTCAAAGGACCGCAGAGTTTGCTGAAAAACAGTAGGTAATTTGCTCTGGAATGTTTACAGAGGTCGTGTGAGAAAAAGACAGATTCGGACGGGATTTAAAATCACAAAGTATCTCTGTGAAACAGAAATTTCCCAGTAAAACTAGTCCCGTCCGAACAGTGCTAAAGATGTACTGAAGTGCTATGTACATATACATATTTTTCCCCCCTGTCGATCTCCAGTACCTTATTCCTGTCCAATAGGTGGCAGTATTGCTTGAAATCGCTACTAAACCCGAAAGCAGAAGAAGCACCGAATTCTTGAGAAATGCTCAAAATGGAAGTGGAAAAAGTTTGCGCTTTCAGCAGAGATTGTGGTATATTAAAGGGAATCGTCAAAGTTAGAGAATTTATCTATTTTTGAAAGTTTTCATGAAGAGCTCAGAAGGTGGGAATCGATACCGAATTGAAAACTGATCAAAAACAAATAAATTGAATTGTATAATTGATAAAATCCCACAGCTCTTCTGACCCAAATCGTATCTGATGCACCTTCAAGTGAGAAACACTTGAGAGAGTCCAGTAATAATAATAAACAACAACAAAATAATAATAATAATAGAACAAAACAACATTACTCCCCTGATGACAATGCGCGCCCTTGCGCGTTTAATTCCTCTTATACACAGTAACTTGCCAGTAATTTAATTCATTGTTTGTAAAAGAATGACGCGTCCTCCTCTCGAGATATTAATAGTTGAGTTTAATGTTGTTGAACGTCTAACAAAAAGTTCCTTTAACAGCAGCTATAAAAACCGTCTTCATCGTAACTTTCATCATCTCCTTGTTGGGGTGTTTTCACGTTAGATAAGATACACTTGCGTATTTACACTCTCCATTACAGCAGGTGGCTCTATGCGCCTACTTAACTTGTGAGCTAGCATTAAAACACAAGAGAAGGAGAGAAGGAGGAAGCCAACCTTTTCGCTACACCTAATATTATTGATAATATTGGCTACACACACGGTTTAGAGGTGACCCGATGACACTGATGATGTCGCGTCCAAACAGCCATCTACTTCCTTTCTCGGGTACGAATGGTCTTCAGCGTTGGGCATGATTGTGTTCCCGCTGATCAAAACAAACCAGACTTTGGGGTCAAATGTTCTCAGAAACGATCCCAGGTCACTGACGTGGTAACTATTAAAAATCATGTTACCAAGAAAACACAAGCTTTACTTCGAACTCTTTGCGTAAAGGTTAATGTAACCTGATTACTCCAGAAACTATAGCATAAATACAAGCCCGGAATTGGACTTGTATTTGTTATTTCCTTGTCACTTGTTGACAGACGGCTGTAATGCAAGCTCTGGATTGTTACTCCAGAGCTGTAGCGACTCAGCGTGACTCAGGAAACCTGTACGTTACACAAAAGATACTGTTTACTATAAATAGCACGAACGATACTAAAAGCGCTCCACCCCGTAGTGCAAGGCTTTTATAATCGCTGCTGGATCACGAGTCAACTTCTGAACTCAATCAATCTCGTTCCTGACGTTATGGCAGAACGGCTTTCTATCGCTTTCTCGGCTGATGTCGGACATTTTATTTAAAAGATCTGCAGACATGCTTGATCTAACAACATGAATGTAGCCTTTTCGCTGATGTTTAAATGTTAAAGCAAAGTTGAATAACTGCAGCAGTTCGTTCTGAATTGTTGTTAGACGCCTGATTAAATCTGTAAAAAAAAAAATAATAATAATAATGTGAGAGATTTCAGGCATTTTCACAACACTGTCACTTTTTGTTTCGTGCCAGAAGCTGTCCCTAATGTCAGCACCTCGTCTCTGATGATCAGCTGAGGTACAACGTCTAATCCAGTCATCTTGCCTTCTGTCAAGCAACGGAGAGCAAGTGCAGGATCTGTGGCTCACCAAAAAAATAAATAAATAAATAAAAAAACCATACTCGGATTACAACAGTGAGGCTTTTTGGAAACGTTACACAACTGGGATCCCCTGCTTGAATGGATGTAGTGGTGCATAGTGGTATGTTCATGGGTTCAAAATTATTTCATATATATTTTTTTTTAATTATAAAACATATAATTGTAAAGACGGTAACATTCAAGCAATCAGTTTTTAAAATTCATATTTTTATGTTGCAAGAATACATCATGAGATATGAGCAAAAGGGCTATTGAGACAAATGATATTGCCATTATATTAGAATACTTCATCATCATAATAACAAACAACAACAAATTATTACCCAACCCTAACATACGTACACACAAAGCTTCCTGTCGCTTATCGTCTCTCGCTAAAACTTGATGAGAACTGGAAAACAGAGGCGACCTTTCAGTCGTGTTTCTCACTCTGACCCTGACTGCGCCTCTTTTCTTCCTTATTTCACAAAAGTGTGTGTGCGTATGTGTGAGAGATGAGTGCGATGACTCTGCTTCTGACCGTCCTTCCTGCTTCAGCTTCTTTCAGCTTGTAAGCTTTGCTAAATGAGGCGTGATATAAACCCAGGGGTCAGGCAGTGTCTGACCTCAAAAGTCGAAAAAAAAGTAAAGGAAAAAACGACAGTCAAAGATGCACTGCAGCCAAAAAAAAAAAAAAAAAAAGAGATGTAAATGATCACAATAGTTCACAACGTGATGCTTTTTTGAACAATTCTGCAACGAACTTCTTTTCTAAATTCCAAAAGTGGTTCAGCAAAACCTAGAGACACTAGAGAACGCTTTGGGGTTTCATGAGGCTGAGAGAGGCTTTGCGAGAGAACTCTTAAGCTTAGGTAAACACGACTAAAGAGAGAAATCAGGAAAAACTGGTGTAAGCTATGCCGAGGAACCGTTGAAGAGCCGAAGCGTATGGAGGTCTAATGCAGCTAAAGATTTAATGCAAGAGTTATTGCTAAAAAAATAAAATAAAATAAAATTTAAAAAACCCGCTCTCATACGATCGTTTACGAGGATCACAGGGGATTTGTTGAACCTGCTATACTACATCCCACCTTGATATTTCTTCATCAATGCCACGGCGACTCGAGCAACAGAGATGAATCAGGAATAAATCAATCCTTAAATTGGAATTGAATCAAACTGAGCAATGTTTTTTTTTTCCCTAAACGTTATGCAATATATAATCAAGTTAGTGTTTATATTGGAAGTGCGTTCTTACAAAAACTTTTCAAGCAATCCCTCACTACACAGTGATATTAAATTCTGACGCATTCGTATCCTCATCTGTTAGACGATGTCTAAATGTGTAGCGTGCACAAGTGTGCATCAGAGAACACGATACAGTTTCGCTGAAAATCCTACTCTGATGCCAAGTTTCTCCCACAATGCACCACAAGAGCTTTATACGAGTCCATAAAAGTCGCAGGTGATAAAATATTAAAGCGGCCCTTAAAACCATATGGACTCTTGAGTAGAGAAAAAAAAAACTAAACAGTAGAACACGAAATCTTAAACACACACACTCACACATACAGCATGAGAGCGATGAAGAAAGCTTATTAGATGAGTGACGGTACCAAATTCAATACCTTGTATCAGGCGTAGTTGGTGCTTGGTGCAGAGGAGCAAAAGTTACCCGCAAATAAAATAGAATTTCTGGTGCGTCGTTTTGGCTCAGGTTTCGGACCGGTTTATGGCTCCGGCGATCCGTCAGCGTGATCACCACGTGATTGTGAAACGGTAACAATCGTAGTTGTGCGTTTATTTTTAACTTTTCTAGTCATCAGCCAATCAGGACGGGCTAAGACTAAAAAACTCGACAACAGATGAGTTTTTTAGTCTTTGGGTTCATCTGACAGGATCGTTTTCCTTTGTAGTATCGGTTGGTATCGGAGATGCTTTTCTGATCACCACGGTTGTAACAAGTTTCTTCGAGATCTCTTACCGGGCTCGCCGTCCTCCTCTCTTCTCAACATTTAACACAGAAGTGATGCTTAGTGATTTCTCCCCCCCCCGACCGTTCTTCCCTCAGTATATTTCTGAAATACTCGACCCAGCCAATGTTCCATCTCCATTGTTGATGTGATGCAATGTTTCAGGTAAACGTTAACCTTTATCTCCTTAATCTTGTGCAGGGAAGGAAATCACCGGGGATATGATGTTACGATACCGTGGTGCTGATTCGATTTGTATCGCGATTCTGTTAGTATCTCGATTTTATAAATATCCTTTTTCTTTCTATTAAAAATAAAATAAGAAGAAAAAAAGGTGTTGTTACAATTTTAAACAAACTTGGGCTAGGGTTGCTGTGCTGCCTGGCACTTTATTAATAGTTTAGGAATGAGCCACCTGTAGGATTATAGAGGGAGGAACGGTAACATTTTATCCACCTTGAATGCAAACATCAATTTGAAAAAAGTAATTTTAGATTTTGATTTCAGTGTGGCGATATATGAATCTCCACACAAAAGAATCTCTAATATTTAGAATTCATTATTCGACAAAGATGTAATGGCTACATGGGCAGTGACGATCATTCCAGCATCTACAACAGACTTCATGTAAACCGGTCAATCCACCAAGATAAAAATTGTAATTAACATCTCTACACACTCACAATACACTCTCAATTCCTGCTTCAGCTCCTAAGAGGCGTGCAGGTGATTTATTGCACGGTTTGCACCCACCCACTAAGATGCTGCTGAAGAAGCAAAGCACAACCTCCGTTCCTCCTACCTCACCAAATTTCGCACAACGAGAATAAAGAGATCAGTTTGACACTTACGGAAGAAACAGAAAAGTACGCGTGAGACAGTATGGCTTACTCAAAAAAAAAAACAAAAAAAAAAAGTTGACAAGAAAAACTGACTCATTTTAAACATGAACGGACAGATCAATATGTGTCTATTATTCCTGCGGGAACCTTAAAACCGGTTTGTCTCTCGACTTATCAAGATTGTTGTTTGCATTCCGTACAAATACAGCAAAATATAAAAGACCGTCAAAGTTACAAATGTCCGCAGTTACGAAAAATTTATAAATACTATATTATATGGAAATTATATATATATATATTTATTTATTTTTTTTTTTTTACAAAAAATTATAAATTACTGTGCATATATGTGCATCTGTGTTTCCCACACACAGAGTATAATTGGGCGGGGTGCCCAGGTATGTTAGCGTATGCTTTTTAATCATCCAGTCTATCTGCGATCGAATAACTCGTAGCAGACAGTTCACAGAATAAACAGGTAGATGGGCGGTAGCACCAGAACGGTGTACTGAGTAAATGCAGAGTAAAATGTATGCCAACTGCCGTAAAGAGAGTAAGAAGGACTGTCACACGGGCTCCTTACAGTGAGGTGAACGGGCTCTTCTTTAAATAAAAAATAATAAATAAATAAATAAACAAATAAAAAACCACAAGAGGACTAACCCTTAAAACTAAAGTGGCGCAGATCCGTGCAGCAACACAGCACTGGACTGACAAAAATAAATAAATAAATAGATAAATAAATAAATACCGCTTATATGGAAAGTCCTGCCTGTGTGCATTTGGGATTTGTTGTACATCCTGTAGAACCAAAGCTATTATTTTTTTGAAACATGTAAATTGTACTGCTCCCGGAGTATGGGAATGATATGTTATCACAAAAACGCAGTACTAAAGATGTGTGTATTATTATTATTCATTATTATTATTATAATAATAACACAAAAACAAACAAAAAAACCTGATCTTATGAATCTCTGCTATATCTTATGTGACCCAAATGAGACGTCCACTTACCAGTTTAATTGCCACGTATTCGTTGGTGTAAAGGTTCTTGCCGAGCCTCAGCTCTCCGAAGTTCCCGCATCCGATCTTCTTTCCCACGCGGAAGTTGGGTCCGACCATGAGGACGCCGGAATTCCCGCCCGTTCCGCGGCTACCGTGCCCGGGCCGTCCTCCGCCCGGTTTGGACATCCTTCTGCCCTCGTCGGCGTCTGCCCTCCCTCCTCTCTTATCAAAATCCATAAGCTTGTGGTACCCTGGCCTCTCCACGGTTACTCGCCGGCCATGCAAAGCAAAAAAGCGTCAAAATGAGGGCCGGGTTTTTTTTTTGTTTGTTTTTTACCAGAGAGTGAGGGTCAGAGACAGTACTCCGAACACAAATCACAATGAATCCAGAACGTCGCGGAACAAGAAAAAAAAAAAAAAAGAAGTCACGTTAATCCTTCACGGCTCCTCTGGTCAGGGTGTGTGGCACGTGACCGCCTGACTGAGGCGGGTTGTGCTATCATGCGCGTATATGCATGCGTACACATACATGCCAAAAAAAAAAAAAAAACCCACACACACCCTCCCACCTCACTCACTCACTCACTCACTCACTCACTCACTCACTCACTCACTCACTCACTCACAAACGTAATTCCTAGTGCTAGTGGATCCAATCAGCCACCGTTGAACGTCTACTTGGACTCCGCATGGCTTCCTCGGAGTCATTCGATGGGGAAAAACGTCTTCATGCCGCGGGTCCGCCGGCGGACGCGATGTCAACAGGGACGGTTCAGGCGATCAAGACGCATTCCTTCTCCCCTAGATATCTGTAAAATATTAAAAAACAAACTTAGATTAGTGGAAGAAATATAACAAAGGAGTAACCTTTGCCTACAAAGAACAAAGTGTTGACCACCTATAACAAAGTTCCATAAAATATTCAATCCGCAGACGTTAAACAGACATAAACCTGGTAAGCAATCCGTCTACGCTAATCCAGCAGTGTTCAGACTAGCCTGAGGAAGATAAAGATTTGCCAGAGAAAAAACACCGAACAGATTTCTAATGATGTTCACGTGAAGTCGAACGAAAAATAAAAAAATAAATGAAAGAGCAAAGTGACCGAGCAGCAACCGTCTCATGAAGAAGAAAAACGCAAGATGTCTCAGTGTTGGAAGCATTTATTAGTCAGGGAGGAGAACAAACTGAAAACGAGGTGCATTAGCGGTCATGGGATTTTACAGCGTGGAACAGAAGGGTCGCAAATTACAAGCCAAGCAACGCTCGTATCGGGTTCAACAACCTCACTGTACTCCCAAAGTCCTGGAGGAGAGCCTGGGGGTCATCGAAACGGGTCAGGGTTTGCATAACTTCATGGAACTAAAGAACCACAATTATTTCCTGTTAACAAAACAGTGACGTTAGGACCTAACAATTACTACGAGAGTTTTTCACACTTCTTCCGGTTCCTGAATCTGAATAAGTGTTATTTTTTTAGTTTGGTGTGTTTATTCATAATTTAAAAAAAGAAATAAAATAAGAAATCGTGAATGAATAAAGACCGATACTTTAAGGAAGGTGAAAGTTTCTTAAAGAGAATCATTACCGGTGACGAGACAAGGCTTCATCACTACACGCCTGAGAGTAAACGGCAGAGTACGGAACGGAAATCGCCAACCGAGAAAAAGTTCAAAAGTCAATCATTAGCTGGAAATTCTTAGTTTTCTGGGATTCTCAAAGTGCAGAAGTATTGGAACATTGAGGAAAAAGGTTCAACAATCAATCAACAGCACTCGTTACAGTGAGACACTTATTGAAGAGACAAAGACTAAGACTAAACTTCGGATTAAATGCTATCCCGGAGTGTCGTGATCTTCCATGACGAGTCATGTCCGCACACTTCTGCCCACACTGTCGACACTCTGCAAAAACTTTGTTTTGAGGAGTTAAATCATCCTCTCTATAGTCCTGATGTCGCTCTGTCAGAGTTTCACCTGTTTGGACGCCTGAAAGCAGATGAAAATGTGAAGACGGGTGCATTCATAGCTCGCAGCTCGGCCTAAAACATTTTTTAATGAAGGAACACGAAAGCTTGTTGACGTATGCTCAGAAATTAATTAATTAATTAATTAATTAATTAGATACATCATTTAAGCAAGATAACAGATGTTCCAGATCCAACCAACATTAAATCCTGTATGTTTGTTCCCGATGTGTTTTTTTTTCCTAGGCTTATCAGTCCAAAACCAAATCTCCAAAACACACACTCGTACAGTCATGCGGTTTGGCTTGGTTTAACACGTCGCAACAGCTGCATTATTTATTTATTTGTTTGTTAATTAATTAATTAAAACACTGAAACCCAAAGCACGAGTCATATTCAATTCACTTCTTGCAGGTGAGTCGGATTCAGAACCAAACTGTTGTCTCGTTGCCATTAAACCCTGCTAGAGCACATCAGGTACCCGAACGAGCCCAGTTTCACTCGGGCAGCGCTCTCGGACCGGGGTTCTGATTCCAACTCGCGCCATACTGCATACGTGAAAGTACTGTGTAACGGTAAGCAGCACTTCGCAAGCATCAGCTTTACACTTTCCTCACTCTGTGGCTAAACCAAAGATCGCACAAAGCTCGCAACAGGAACTTCACATATCAGTCAGTATATATATCAGTCAGAATACACACAAAACACACACACACACACACACACACATCTATATATAAAACACACAAACACTAAAACAAAACTCTAACAGACATTTTCATATAAAAAAAACTTTTATCAGAATTTCTTATTTAATATAGATCTTTTTTGTCTTATTAAATCCATTTTAAAAAAAGAGGTACTTGAGACTGGTGATGATTATACGACTGTTTCCTGATAACAGGAACTAGCACATACGTTCCATGGCGCTAATTATTTCAATAAATGGATTAAAACATTTAAAATGTTGTTCTTAAATTTTTTTTTTTTTTTTACAAATCGTAAATCATTGAACTACCTCAACTGTTTTATTCCTCAGTGAAAGGACACTTTCCTGAAGGTAACAATGACAACATCATTACAACAGGACGCAGTTCAGATTGTTCATGTGAGGCTACGATCACATGACTCAATTCAGATTTTTTATTTATTTGTTCAGATCAGTTTTGCATGTCATTACGATTACAAGTGTGTAATTGTCTGTCAGTGGAAACTGCACACATACACACGAAAGCGTCTTACCTCGAGTCATCTGGGTTAAAACGCGTCATATTTGTGTGACCAAAAATATCAACAGTAAAAACCACAGCTATAATACTTTAATAGTGAAAGTAAGAGCATTTCCATACACACAACACACAATGTGATTAGAACTCAAGATCTAGATTAAACATGGGCGTGTCAGGGTAAAAAGGGATGCGCATTAAGCGATGACCCCACGCAGTACACGCCTCAGGAGGGAGCAGTGTTATGTTCTGGGGTTCCTTCAGTGGCTCAGGTCGAGACTCAGCAACGTCATGTGACAAAATGTCAAAAGTCAGCTGACGACCTGAATGTACTGAATGACCAGGGTATCACATCTATGAGAGTTTTCTGTCCCGATGGCACGGAGCATATTCCAGGACTCAAAAAGAGAAAGAATGAGGAGCATGAGGAATCATTTTCACGCATGAGCCGCCCATGCGTTTTTTTTTTGTAAAATGCACCTAGATTCTGGAAAAAATGTGAATCACGATTCCTCTCCAAGGGAATTGAGATCATGATTCTTTTTTTTTTTTCTAACCAAAATATTAATTGCACTTGAAGAATTAAAAACCACATGCTGTCTACACAGGACTACATTCCTTGTAACAAAAAAGGTCCCTTTTCTTTTTCCTTTCCTTCTTAAGGAAGCCTTAAAGTGAATAATTTCCATGCTTTAAACCTTAAATTAACAAAAAAGCTAATAGCACCTGTGTACAGTACGTCATCATCTAATGCGTTAGTTAATATATTTATTTTTATATAATTTTTTTATCAGCATAAGGTAAACGTCAGTTTGTTAGATGGTTGTTTTTAAATGTTTTATTGTTCAATCTTAACATATTCCTAGTATAATTCTAGGTAAGTTAGCTTTTGATCTGTTCTCAGAGTCTCTGTGCAACAGGTTTATTTAACTAATACAGTAAGTTATATCACAATTACAACAATACATGCCCATCTCTATTTGTATATATTTTAGTTTTTAGTGTGCGCGCGCATGACATTTACCTACTGCTGACAAAAATAATGCTGATAAAACGTGTGCGCTGATAAATCCAACCACAATAAAAAAAATTTAAAATCAAATGTAATGGATTGACATGAGCATTGAGGGACACACAGACCATGCGAAGGAGCCAATTAGAAACAGGCTGCCCAAACACTCCATGTTCTGATCAGCGGGTAATGTCCCTCCTCCTGCCTGTAATTGGTTGGAATTGAGTGAGCGAGGCATTAAGTGAGTTTAGGTAAGCAAAAATAAAGTCAGAGTGTTTGCGTCACAAAAACATCTTACTGCTCCAACTTCACCAGGTAAACTGAATAACTTGTTTAGGTCTTGTTGTGCTTCCTTGTTACACGTCACGTGAGCGACAGCGGAACAGCGTAAATGAGGAAGAGAGATGAGAGAAGTGATTGAGTTTATGACAATCATTTGCTAATCTCTGACCTAACAGGCGGACTGAAAGTGTTTTGTGTTACACTGTGCGAGTGTGAGCACCGGGAGTGACTGAAACAGCATCTGGGGTTGCTTTCAAGTAAATAAGTGAACGCAGTGTGACCTGAATGCAGGGAAATACATGCAAGTGTATTTTCATTTAATCAAAAATAGAAATAAAAGACTTGACTGGAAATTTTGCAACTCGAGCTCTGTTCATGATATTTTTGACTTGATGACATGACTTGTCGAATGCTTTTCCATTATATCTAATTTTATTTTTTCCTGATAAATGCGTCATCGTCTTACGCACGTGCACGCAATGTGAAGATTCAGAACTCGTGGATATGTAAAGTTATCCTTATACCAATATGCCATGAGGTTTAACATCAGTGTCAGGGTGGGAGTGTCCTTTATCCTGGTCTAAGAATCTGGTTTTAACTGGTCTATAATTACAGACGCATCTCTACATCCTCCGGTGTTTGACTCCTGAAGAAAAGAAGTGAAACAGGTAATGTAGGAACTCTTCAAACTCGTGACACGGCTTTAAGCTTGCAGCGAATGATCGATGGAGACCGGGGTTAGGCCTCGCCACCTTATCAAAGGACAAAAGGAAAAGTAAAGTTTCTTCTGAAAGTCCTGGAACACATTAACAGGTGTTTGGTATGAGCCCGGGGTTTCACCTTTGACAACTGCATTTGTAGTAAAAAAGAAAAAGACAAATCAAAATGAAGACCTGTGGAGAGACTCACGATCTAAAAACATGCAGGCTCATTGGTCAAGACTGATGATGGTAGGCTTACATGGCTTGATGGTAGCAACATTCTGTCCATCATTTAGTAGAAAAACTTTTTTTTTTTTTTTTTTTTTATCATCATGCAGCAGGACAATGGACCAAAGACACACTGCAAACGCAAGGAAAGGACTAAAAAGACCAAATCAATCACCTCTTGAAGAGAAGCTTGAAGGAAGGAACCCCCAAAACAAACAACAAATCACAAACAAAGCATCACAAAAAGAGAATGCATCACTTCGATGATCTCCCACAATGATGGAAAATCTGATCCATCATCTTATAATTATAGTTTGATCTCTTTTATTGTATAGCAAAAACAGAAGGATTAGTCTTTCCGGTCCAATATGTAGTTAGCAAGCTAATGTATGTATAAATGTGACTGGAGTCTTCCTGGGCGATTGTGAGTCATGTTATATTCAGCGTCACTCTCTGCCTTTGCTCTGCCAGACGGCGATTAAGGCAAATTTTGAGGTAATTATTTCCCCTTCTGTGTTTTTTTTATTTTATTTGACAGTCTATCAAGCACACAAACACACTCCAGGCGCTGAAACGTCAGGCGCCTATTGCGCTCGTTCGCTGAATGCCAGTCGTGAATGACAGGAGAGACGAAGTAGTTTCTCGGCAAGAGCTCGATTGAGACTTGGAGGGCGACCCGGCACAAATAGAAACCATGGCGACACATATATACATATATATACATATATATATATATATGACACAAATATATATATATACCTAATAAACAATTTGCATTGTGCTACATTAAACAGACACCACTTTACATAATTACATTCATGACTTAACCTTACGAGCAACAGTTTATTTCATAAAAAACAAAAGATTGCTCTAACGATTCTTCGTCTCTTCAGCTACCCACTTTGAGCTGTAGCAGTTGTCTGTAATTAATTAGCATTTTTAAAAAAGCTGTTTTTATTTCATGCTGTCATGTACAACCTCTCGTTACAGTGTATAGAAATGTTAAAAAAGCAGAAAACACTTTGAGCCTCGGGGAGGGTTAAGGTATATGGTGAGGATAATTCAGACTTCCTGTATCTCTTGAGAGACAGACGTCTCGTCCAATCAGGGGTAAGACTTTCATTCGCAAACTATACCTACCTTTTGTCTGAGGTTTGTCTGAATCGTGTTTTCTGATTTGTCATTTTGTTTTGCACTTCCTGGCTACCGTACATTGAAACATTGTGTACTGAAACACCTGATGTGCGCATTTTAAAGGAAAGCAGTGTTAAGGAAAGAAAGATACGGCTTGCTTGTGATTAAAGGCTGAATAGTAAAGCCGGTTATGTGAATGCAGTCAATCACGGCACAACTCAAACCAACAAAGACACCCGTCACATGTAGTTCTTCGCTTGTGTCCTTTTAAATCCATCCTACAGCCAGACAGAGAAACATTTTCTGTAAATTGATGTTATAAAGCAACAAGAAAATTCATTTGAAAAAATAGCCTGCTGCTACGTTCGACTGATTAATTTAACCACTCCAGATTAACCATCGGGAAGCATTCACAAGTGTTAGGATTTTTCCTGAACCTGAATTAAAGCAAATTTGCCACTTCTAACTCATATTCATTAAACTCCTTCATTCATTGGTTGAAATTATTGAGGATGGGAATCTGCAGTCACCACCCGAAATGCCGATTGTCTGCTTGACCATTGTTAAAAGCGCTATAGAAATAAAATTAAATTGAATTGATTCGATTAAAAGTTCGATTCTGTAAGTATAACAATTTAATAAATATCCTTATTTGGTATTTCGTTGTTTTTTTTGTTTTTGGTTACAATTTTAAGACTTTGAACCTCAAAACTTGAGTTATAACTTAAGTTTTATACCTCAGCTTCACAACTGAATTGAACACGAGTAATTAAATGTAGCCTGCAGTTGCTTATAACATTCGTTTTCTCACTTAAAAACCAACTGCAGTAGTTAAAGCACACAAACTAAACTCAAACACAAGAGTTTAACATTTAACTTCTAATTAATTTCAAAAAGTTACATTATCACTGTGTAGCACGTATCTCTATATCACTAATAATTCACTCCTATCATATGAGATGACAATGTGGGAATAGTTTAGAGTGTACCACCTGTAGGACTATAAAGAAACTGAGACATTTTACAGCCTCAAATGCCTCCAAAGTCTTTAGTGTGTCAGGCGATTGTAAACGTTTTGGGACTGGTTAGCACGGGTGGAGTTTTGAGGCAGATGCATGTGTGTATACTGAGTGGATTTCGAAACTAATTTGCTCGCAGAGTTCAGACAAAAACGTTGATTGGAGTTTTTTTAACCTGTGCGATGTTTGTTAACGTAACGCCATAATGAGCTTATGTTGCAATGCTCAGAAGCTTGTGCATTCAGCACAGAATCGGTTATGTTTGAGGCTGATCAGTCACGTCTAATCAAATATAAAAAAACTTGCCAGTTCCAGTCAGTGGCTGACCATCTGTTGCATCTCCAACATAAATGTAATAGATCATATAAAAAAATCGACTTGAGTAAGTTTCATGATACATAAATCGGCACACGACAGAATAGTGAGTCATAACTGAATCGATTTCCCCGCACCACCTCTAGAAATAATGTTGTGTAGATAAAACTACAAAACAAAATAATAAAATAAATTCACCTAAACACATAAAATCTGGAGATGGAAATTGGATACCTTATCACACGCAGTTTGTTTTCATCCAAATCTCTATGGCATTTCTCTGTTTTCGGCTCAACATCTAGGATTCAAAAACAAAACACTAAACCGTTAACATGTCCTCTGCACTGATTCAGACTCGACTCACTTCATCACCGCCCTCGAGTTTGATTAGAAGCAGACAGAGACGCCATCAAACCTGAAATGATTGCTGTGCTCTCACCGGACTAAAAACAATGCTAAGGATGAAAACACCCCAAGGTTTGATTCAAACAAAATATAACTCTACATGTGTGGAGCAGCACCTTAAAAAAAATGTATGGACTGCGCTCCTGCTCTTATAATCGTTTCTGGGTTCCTTTTTTCTTTCTCAAAAATTGCATGTTTGCATTCACCTATGAGAACTGACTCTGCTCCAAGCCTTGGTCTGCAATTCCATACATCCCTACAGTGCGTGCAGATTTAAAGTGCAATGTAAAGCGTACACCGATGACCCTGGCGTCATGCAAGTACAACGAGGAAGTAAGGTGACCCATCAGGTTACATGGCATGTGATTTTTTTCTTTCTTACATTGTGCACAAAAGTACTGAGCCAGGAGTCGTCTCAAAGCGCGGACTCAAGCCGCCTGTTTGTGTGGACTAACTAGTCTAACAAGGAAGAAAAACATCTAGGTTAGCCAGCCAGGATTCATTCACTATTAACATAAAGTTCTGCCCTGATTTCATTCAAAGCTTAAAAATACATAAATAAACATTCTTTACATTCACGTGTTTTAATCCCATCAGAATCTGTGTAGTTGTCGATAAACTGGACTTTCCAGCAAGAACAAATGACTTTTAAATGTTAATCATGAGGGTTAAATATTAAATATTGTTTCTCTTCTTTTACAGTTCTTAGCTAGGTTTGTTAATTTGTGGAAAAATTACGTGATTAAACGTAAATTTATGTTGTATGTAGCACCTTGTTCCTGTAGGAACGTCATGTTGTTTTACTGTATATGGTTGAAATTACAATTTAAAAAGAAACTACTTGACTTGCCTAAACCTTGTAATGCTGATTTTAGATTTACAAAGTAAAAGATAAACAATGAGTTATTTAATTATCAGGGCTGTAAAACATCTTTAGATAATAAGGAACTACCTAGGTTATTTCAGGAAAAACAAGTCTTACAGCATGAGAACACAAGTTTTATTTATAATTTTAATTATTGTTTTGTGTATCTTGCTTTTAAATCTAACTGATTTTTGTTTTGTTTTTTGGTGTGTAGAAATGCACTTGACTTGCCTAGATGATAAGTTTTAACCTGGATTAAAGAGATATGAATTTGTTTAATGTTTGTATGCTTTAAATCAGCTAGGCATTAAACAAATAGATATCTTAAAAATGAATGTAAAAAAATTATATTTTAGATTTTTAGAACACCTACATGTATTAAACAAAACAATTGTGTTGCTTAACAAGACTCAACCCCAGTAAGGTTTGCTGGGAAGAGAGCATTTAGCATGCTGGCTATCCAAACTAGCAACCTGTTTAAGATTTTCAACAAACGTTAAGACCTTTAACGCATTATTTAACACGGCAAGATGACGAAGGTAATGGTTTTACACCTGAATTGACACCAGAGCAAGTTATTACGGCTTCTGTGTGATTAAACAGCAAAACACTCACAACATAATATAATATTCACGTTTAAGTAATAATATTCACTTCTTTAAAATCAAACCATATGATAAAATAACGTTTTAATATCTACGTGGTTATAGTTTAACATTGTCAGGGATTCCATTAGCTTGCTTGCTAACTTAAGAGTGGGCTTGTCATTTTAGTTACCTTAGCGCCAGCTAGCTGAGCGAATTTTCCAGAAATAAAAATTACCTCTTAACTCTGAAACCTATTTATCTCCTTCGAACGTCCATCCTTGTGAATTATATCCAAATCCTTATTTATTTAGAAACGGCAAAGAACAAAAATACGTAACCAAAACCACGTAAAACTTACTACATAGCATACTAGCTAAAAAATCTATTTCTTATCTATACAGTATATATAGAGGGCTGGGAATAGCTGCTAAGATGCTGTCGCTGGAAGTCCCGCCTGCTATATCGGGATTGGCTAGTCATATCGGCTAACCGCGTTTGATTGGTTGAAAGAATATATTCCGAGTAGAACTAGCCATTCTTAGGCAAGGAGGCGGAGGGAAGGTTGCTTTGCTCGTTGTATAGCGCTAGTTTTAGCCACTTAGCTAACCGAGCTAGCTAGCTAACTTGCTAACATTTCGATGGAAGTATTTTCTTGTGTCATAGGCTTTAGGAAATGTATAGAATAAAGGCGGGTTTACCTGAAGGTTCGAGTCTGGATGTAGAAAGCCCATATATTCCCGTGTTCATGGCTTTAAATTGTGTTTTTTAGTTTATTTTTAAATCCCCACAGCGGCTAAGCTAAGCGCGGAGGCGCTGTTGTCTCTTTAAGCCTGCTGAAGAGGCGTCAGTAGAGTCAGTCACTCCCCATCACACTTTGAGAGCAAACACACACACACACATCCGGACTTGAAGAGAATGCACAGTCCTGCACTTACCAACATGTCCCTATTACACACAACCCAAAGAAATAAGCATGCTTTGGCATGTTCTGTCACATAGTAATGAGAGAAGTTTGACTTTTTTGCCAAGGTGATGCATATCCTACACATGAGAACACACATCTATGAGCAATCAGCATGAGCAAAGTTGAGTTGAACTCAATGTGTCAGGCAAAAACCATTCATTCATGCATTCATTTTCTATACCACTTTATCCTGTGTACAGGGGCCCTGGTGCCTATTCCAGGAGACTTTGGGCATGAGGTGAGGTGCACACTGGACAGGTTGCCAATCCACCACAGGATGCAAACACACTACAGGCAATTTGGGAACGCTAATGTCTTTGGAAGGAAACCGGAGTACCCAGAGGAAACCTTTCAAGCACAGGTAGAACATGCACACGAGACCCACGGCAGGAATCAAACCCTCCGCCCTGGAGGTGTGAGGCCACTACGCCATCGTGCTCCCGGGCAAAAAAGAAAAAGTTAATAAATATATTGTGGAACCTTTGGTATTTTTGTTCGTCCACCTGCTATCCGAATCATCCTAGGACGACAGATACTCCCACCATGGAGATATATCCTTCGGCAGTTACTTAAGAGGTCGGGTTGCCACCTTGACACCTGATTGTCTTTCACACACTACGGTGGCAATTTGGGAACAGCAATTCGCAACCTACGTACTTATCTCTTTCCTCTAGTACCCAGAGGAAACCCACCACGCACAGGGAGAACATTCAAACTCCACACACACAGACCTGTGGTGGGAATCAAACCCTGACCCTGGAGGTGCAGTGCTAACCACTAAGCCACCATGCCACCTTATAGAACCGATATTGTAGGAAAACTACCACTTATTTATAGCAATTAATAAGTAGTTCTTGTTAATTGCTATAAATTATTAATTCATTCAACTTTAGGAAGTTCTTCATCCTGGTCAGGGTCATCCCTAGGTATGAGGTACTGGGAAATACACCCTGGATAGGACACCAGTCCACATCACACACACACACACACACACACACACACACATATATTTACAACTACCACCCTATGTATCAGCATGGTTTTGAGCAGAGATCTAAAGGAAACCCACATGGACCTGGGGGAGAACGTGTAAAACCCAGAACTTGGTATCAAGCTGGGGTTTTTGGAGTCCAACAAAGTCTCATCACAGCATCAGTCTCCTCCTTGTTCTACTTGGTTCTACTTTTGACCAGGTTCTTGGATGTCTTTCTTGCTACTGTGCACAGTACAAACATTCCATTGACAATGATTATTTAAAATAATAATTTAATGCCAGCTCACTGGATGATTAAGCTTCGTCCTTTGTTCCTAAATAAAAGGGACGAAAAGGGTTCTAAAATTTGGGAACGGTGTAATAGTGAAGAGTGGCATAGGGCTCCCTCTATAGGTGGAAACAGCAGCAACACCAGCACCCACATTCATAAGTACCTGCTTTTTCCTGGTCCAGGGTGCAGTGAAATCTGGGTCTCATTCCAATACAACACATGGTCCACACACATACACACACACACACACACACACACACACACACACACACACACACACACTCATTCACAAATAGCGCAATTACACACCTCCTGAAAGTCCACCTCCTGGCATGTTTTTTTTTTTTTTTGGGAGGGATAAGATGTCAGAGAACCAGGAAGAGAACCGATGAGGACGACATGCAAAACTTCTCCCAGACAGTAACCTGAGCTCAGGATTGACCTGGTGACTCTGGAATTGTGAGGCAGCAAGCGAGACTACCTGCTGCATCGCTACAGCGCCCATGCAAGCAGTGCTAAACAAATAACCTAAATTCTACATCTACAAGAATTAATAATGTTGTCATTAAAAGTTGTTTAGCTGCTCTTGTGATCTGGTGATAGTTGGCAAAATTGAAACCCTTGACATTGCATTTCAAAGTTTTTTCAAATTCAGAGTATTTGGAGCTCAAAGCACTTTTAGGAAGGTTTTTTTAAAATCATGTTTACATTAGTTCTTAAAATAGTGTGAATTTTTTTTTCTTTAGCATGCACAATCCTCCAAATGAACACGGGATACACAGCCACCATTTTTTTTTCATATCCATAATCCACATCTCAAAAAGGTTTAGACCTCTGTTGTGGAATCACTATGAACTAAGGGTGTGGTTTATTTGATTGATTTGATCGGGCTATTAAAATTCATCAATTTGTAAATAAATGGCGGATAACTAATACTAATACTAATAGCAACCACACCGTTGCTAACACACAATCCGGTATCAGTACCATTCCATTTCGTACTCCATGTTTCCATCACACTGCTGCTAGTGCTAGTGGTAGGTTCCAGCATGTGAAGGGCCTAGGTTCAATTCCCACCCAATGCCCAAACCCCAGCCACTGCAGTGCGGGTCCCAAGCAGTCATATAAGCATTTCATACTGTGCATGATTGTGTATGTGACAAAAAAAAGAGTGATTTAGTTGGAAAAAAAAGTAAAAACTTAAAGATAGATAAACCTCTTCTTTTTTTTTGTTATCCATGTTTCATGGTTGATCATGTTCCTATGTATTATCTTTTTTTTCCTGGATGCAGCATGAAAACTGCAATTAGTGTCATACGAATATAATAAGTGCCTGGGCAAAGAAAAAAAAAAACCATGAATCATCATCTCCATGGTGTGATTATTGCTTGAACACAGATCATCTTTTTTTCTTCCACTCTTGACCCACCCCTGATGATGTCATGGTGTCCAGCAGCCCGGTGACGCAGGAAGAGTTTGCGTGCGTTGTCATGCCCGCCTTTTTGTGCGTCAGCACACAAAAGGAATATCAGTCAGCAGTGTAACTCCATATATAGGAACAGAAAATGGATTAATGTACCGTATGCCACTTTGTAGTGTCCAGGTTCATTCAGGAAAAAAACATCCACTGATTAGTACCTGTACATGGCCAGGATTTGGATTTGAGTAAACTTTATTTCATGAACACAATCCCTCTGGTTGTTACATGCCCAGGCAAACATTTATCAATCTAGTTACACCAGTTTTCTAATGGTGCCAATACTTTCCAGGCACAATGCAACAACAAGATGTTAAAACTACAATTAATATTTATGTAAATTTATAAAAAGTGCTTTAAAAAAAAACCACTTCATTGAGAGCTCTCGGCAGATCTATAAACATTGGAGTCAAAGGGTCGTTCGACAGCGGTTAAAAAAAACACTACAGGCCTAACATAAACTTTCTGTCGGTTTGCAGTCCGCCCCAGGAGCACCTGTTCCTCTGGTTGCGCCGATAACTGGCTCAGCAAGGTTTGGGGTTTTCATTTAAATTTTTTTTTTGGGTGGTGCAGCTACAAGTCCAGACATGGATGCGCCATGGACTTAATGTGTAGCCCAAGGCTGCTGCATTTATGTATCGCCGTGACGTCTGTTGCACCGCTCTGAGGCTGTGTGAAGGGTAAGAAGGAAGAGGGAAAAGGCAGAGCAGTGGAGAGAAGGCTTGGATGCTTGTGCTGTTCTCCATAAACAAACGGCTGGAGAGAGGACGGAGAACTCAGCCGAGACGGAAACTGGAAACGCGCCGTGTCGCCGATGACACTACTAGCGCTGATGTCCGAAATGACCGTTCCTTGCTTGGGGTGTTTCTCTTCTTCTTCAAGCTCAGCGTTGGTTTGTTTGGGATTTTCTGGAGTCTTTTTTCTCGGTAGAGGAGTGAATCGTTGTCCCTTGCGGAACTTTGCGCGCCTGTTCTTGAACCATACCTGAAAAAAAAGCATATTGACACTACTATATTTTTAGCCAAAGATAAGATGTTCTGGAATATATTGACAGAATAAGGAGCAGCAACATAATATGAGGTGGTATCAAAAAGTCTCAGGACTAGTTTTGTAACTCCCCAACAGATGGCAGCACAAGGCACAGTCACATGGCGCATCGACCCTTCATAAGTCAGTGTGCCAAAAGACATTGACCTGTGTACATCTGGAGCGTTTAAACTTTATGTGCTATTCTAACTGTGTGCGTTACCACGTCTCTCGATTTCATCTTGGACAGGAAGTTAGAACAAAGAGCAAACGTGAAATACTACATGAATTTCTGCAAATCTGCCACAGAGACATAAGACATGATTCGGCAAGTTTACATGATTCAGCCAGCGATGCTGCAACAAGTCGTTCGAGGTGGTTTGAGTGGCACGCGCGCTTCAGGAGCTGAATGACATCACTGGAAGATGACGAGAGACCTTAACCGAGCTCAACCCCTGAAAATGTTGAAACCATTCTGCACCTTGTACATGAAGCTCGTCGGAGAACAACAAGAGATTTCAAGGTGTCTGAAGGACGATGTACGGCGAAAACGACCAGATCTGTGGCGTGCTAATCTCAAAATGTTTTTCTGGATTTTATTCTCTCTCCTATTCTAAAGAACTCACGTCACAAGGCAAGGTACGCCTGAGACGGGGTGCCAATCAGTTAAAGGGCACGCAAGGCAATTTGGAAATGTTAATTAGCCTAATCTGCATGTCTGGGAGGAAACTTTCGGAGGAACCCACCAAGAACAGTGTATAAGAACGCCTGCAACATGCAGTAAGGTCCCGGGTTCTCACCTGAATGCGTGCTTCGGGGAGGTTGATGCAGACGGCCAGCCTCTCCCTCATGGCCACGTCAGGATACTGAGTTTGTTGGAAAGCTTTCTCCAGCGCCTGCAGCTGTGACACAGTGAAAGCCGTCCTGCTTCTCCGCTGCTTCTGCAGACCACCGTCGCGTGCCTCGAGGATCAGCTCTGAATTGCACACAGACACAAGCTTTAATCAGATTACAACCTGGCATTCTTCAAATTAATGCTGTGTATGTTGTGTTCCTTATTTTCATGTACGTTATAAGACCAAAAATATAATATTTTGTGGCATATGTACGTATATTTATGATGGTATTTAGTTCTTCTGAGGATGCTTAAAGGTGGTAGATGTTTTCCTCTTCTGCATATGAGGGAAACAACCAGGCTTAAAACAACTGATCAATTCTTACATTAACGTTTCATGAAATAAGCAGCCACTAGTTAAGCTAAGTTCCAGCTGAAGGCGGAGCCAATTTTTCTGGGCCGAAAAAAAAAAATCCTGATTTTACTGCAATCAACTGAATAAAGGAATATGCAGAAATATTCAGAAGTACATTTGAAATTTATTAAATATATGGTTTAAAATAAAAAATTTATAAATATTTGTACATACTGTAGACCTGGATAAAAGAACAAAGTAAAAACTTTGTTTGTTTATTTATTAAGTAGATGAGTATGAATAAAGTTTATATCATGATACTAAAACACCTATTAACTGGTATATCCAGTGCATTGTGTGTTTTTATTATGTATTTATTTATTTTTTTGCAAATCACATTAGCTTAGTGTATTTAAAATTCTATAATTAATACATTTACAGATTTTTTTTAATTATTAAAAAAATATATATTATATATATATATTTTTGCATGTATAATAAAGTTCTATAACAAGAAATAGAAGTTGGCATGAACTAAGTTGAAAAAAAAATCTAAATTTGGTTTAAGACCAACTTAAACATCAAACAAAAAAAGTCCAGAAAATAAGCACTACATCTATAAATACATATATAATAACTATTAATTAATTAATTAATTAATTAATTAATTAATTAATTAATTAATTAATTTTAATAATAACCTTTATAAAATCAGGCAAGAATAAAGGGCCCTTTCATTTTGACCTGGGGATACAAACTTTTGCACTCCATTCTAACCCCATGTGTAAAACGAGGGTGTGTTGCTATTGTTTACCTGCGAGTCTCTCGGCCACAGTGACGGTGTGTGTGTGCATCCGGTACCGCTGCGCCATCTGCTGGTGAAGGTCGAAACACAGCGCGGGGTGAAGAGCGCAAAAGTACGGCGAATTCATCTCTCCTGCCTGTTAACACAAATTACACTCAAATTAAATTTATATTTATATAAACCAAAGTCAAGAATATACAGATACATATTTCACTAATAAAGTAAAACATTGAGACTAATTTCCCCTAATGATGTTCATTTAAAAGCTGAACATTATAATAATGCACAAATAAAAACACACTGAGAGGCTTGTTAAAGCCCTTAAACACAAGCTGTGAATAAAAACAACTTTATCTTTATTGTGGTTCAGAGCTTTCTAATCCATGCTTAATGATAGACCGTGGAGTTGGTGTTAAATAATGAGTTTATAGGATTTTAATATTATACAAAGTTGTTTTTGTGGCCTAATAAAAGCAGATAATATGTTAGAAATGACAAAATAACACTTCATATTTTTTCTAGTGGTATCAGCGAACCACTGGAAAATATATTAAGTGTTATTTTGACATTTTGAACATAATTTGAACTTATTAAATATAACTCATCATCATATTTGAACACATTTTTGTCTTCATTCTTTTTTTTGACTTAATAACTCATTATATAAAATTTATCAATTTGTTTATAAATAATGAGTTATTAAATAAAAAAAGAATAAAGACAAAATAAGGAAATAATGTTTAATAATGTATAATAAAAAATATGGAGTAGAAAACATCTTGTGATCATTTTTAAAGTCTAAGTAACATAATATTAAGATAACAGTATTGCATAATAACTTGAGATAAGTAAAAAAGAAGTCAAAATAATGACACAGCATTTTTACCATTATGTTATTACATAACACAACTTTTACTTCTTTTCACAACTTGCAATTCAGGAACATTTAGTCCAAATAAAAACTTATTCAACCAAATAACAGTTAATAAAATAATGTCACAATAAAGAGATATCACAAAAAATAAAGACGTATCATTTTTAAACAATGAGTCACTCAATAAAAATGACAATATTACATATAACATTAATAATAATAACATAGTTGTCAATGAGTTATTAAGTTATAAATAAAACGGATGTTTAAGTTAAAATATTAAGCTGTTCAGTCAAAATAATGACAAAGCACTTACATTGTTTTTTTCCCCACAGTATGTGGTTCAGGTATACACTACAGATATAATATTAATAACATTTACCTGGATAAGGAGTTAAAAAGGCTTTAAAATAATCTCAATAATCCTACAATCCTGCATGTGTGTATGTGTGTGTGTGTGTGTGTGTGTGTGTGTGTGTGTGTGTGTGTGTCTGGATCAACTCCCTAAAGCCCAAACAGCCACCACACTATTTAAGACACGGCGCTCTGTCCTCCCTCGGCCATTAGCCAATAGAGAGAAAGGCATTAGGCCGGATTAGAGAGGATGAGGAGGGGGGGGAGGAAGAAGAAGGAGATTTGGAGGGCTTGGATTTCTTTCTCTTTTCCCCCCCCTAAAACTATTGAACTTGAGAGATTTCTGTAAAGGCTCTGGTCTCCAAAAGCACTCCCGCCCTCTCTGTTCAAACAATTAGGACAATGTGCTGAGCTAATCTCTGGGGCTGGCCACGTTATAATAACATTAAAATGGCCTTTTTGACTGCTTTCTGCCAGCAGGCTTTTCTGCTGCTCTCCACTCCGGTGCAGGGTGCTACTCGACAGTTTACTTTGCTAACAGGTTCCATGGTTTGTCTGAACTCTTGTGAAAGGAATCCACTCGAAATGAAAAGTCTCAGCTGTAATCGCACCAGATGTTTTCTGCTGTGAGAAAATTATTTTGCACATGCCTTTACACTCTTCAGTTGTGCCTCTGAAAGAACTATTAAAAGGTCTACTAAGAAATTTTGTTTCCTATAAGAAAAGACTCAAAGTAGAAGCCTTTGATGAAGCTAAGGAACTTTAAAGAACTTTTGAAGCGCATAAGTGTTTGGCACTAAACTCCAAATTGTATTTCAATATTATTTTTTATTATAATTTTTAACAACATATAACAACAGCATTTCACATTGAACATTTAGCCAATCCTTTGTCTTAGTAGTTTTTGCATTCTTCTTTAAAAGGTTCTACATGATTTCTTATCCTCAGAACATTAAATGAAAGTACGACCGGATTAAAAGTATTTATTGGCTTGCGATAGCACCGTGGTATGAGGGAAATAAAGCACCTTGATGAAGTGAATTCGCTTCATCATATCACCATGTTGTGGATTATTATCCTACATCATCCCACCCTGAAGTGTTCCGCGTGCCGTTTTCTAGCCAAGTGCTGTAAACCGGCTCAAACCAGATCATCATCAGAACCGCTCCAGAGTCTTAAAGATGTAAATTCCACCAAAGCCTGATGAAACTGCAGAGCTTAGGGCTTTGCTGTCTTTCCCACGGGTGTGTGTGTGTGTGTGTGTGTGTGTGTGTGTGTGTGTGTGTGTGTGTGTGTTGTGCACAGGGTTCCTTCTCCTTCATCTGTTTTCACCACACACAGAACTGAGAACACAAAAAAGCTGCCTCATAGAACACACACACACACACACACACACACACACACACACACACACACACACACACACACACACTACATCCTTTGACTTTCCAGTAACGGAATTCTAAGCTGAATACTGGATACAGTAGCGTGTAAAAGTTAGCACGAGAAACTTCTTATTACTGGTTTTTCTTGTATTATTATTATTATTATTTATATTATTATTCTTCCTCATTTAGAAGCAAAATATTATTTGTGGCACCTTTTCTTACATTTTTTTTTTTACAAATAATTTTTCCCTTTTCTTATTTTTTACCCAATTCGGCAGTCATTTTTTTCTATTATTTCTCTTTATTTTTTCTGTTTACTATTTTTGTAAAAACAATTTACTCATTGGGGGATGCAAACTTTTACATTCAAATATCTCTTCCTACTGGATTTCCCCCTTTTTCTTGAAACCTTCCAGTTTCCTTTTCTTTATCTGTTTTTCTTCTTGTTCTGTTTTAGTGTCTTACCTTCTTCTTTCCATTTTTTTTTCTCTTTACCTTTTTTTTTTTTAATATTTAGTTTATTCTCTTTTTTTCTCCTTCACAGATGAGGGTTGCAAACTTTTCCAATCCTATAGACCATAGAGGCCATTTGTGATTTAACGATAACCTCATGAAATATAATACAGTTGATTATATTTTGTAAGGAAAATAAATCTGTTTTTTTCATCAGGATTTTCCGGGTCTTATTTTTTTTCACAACATTACAATTCACAGCATGGATGACAAATGAACAAATGAAATGTTATAGGAACTCTTTTAAACAATGGTGCTGATATTTTTGCACACGTCTCCCGCTACCTGTATCTGTGCTGTGTGATTTCTTTTTCTTTTCTCCTTGTATTCATCCCCTGTTTTTTTCCGTTCCTCTTCTCTTCTTTGCGGTGTTCCTGGCTGTCAGTGTGTGTTAGTGTCAGTGTAAAGTAAGTCATTTAGAAGAGCTCGGGCGGTGCTCAGGCCCTGAACCCGGTTTAAAGCTCTCTGCTCAGAAGCCTTTGTCTCCTCAGCCTGTGGGATTAGCGCAGATTTGCTGCGAAGAAATAAAGCACTTATTTCATGCCACTTTCCCAATGAAACCTGGCCAAGGCTGTGTCGGCTTGGAGGATTAGAGCAGCACAAAGACGCTGCTTCTGTGTGACTCCCCTCCCTGAAAACCGCTGCTACTAAACCCTCCTCCACAGTCTTCACACGTCTCAACATGTCTCCATCTACCTTCACTCATCTCCACAAACTCCACACCTATCCACTCACCTCCACAAATCTCCACATGTCCCCATTTACCTCCACTCATCTCCACACATATCCACAGTCGCCACACCATCTCCACATGTCACATCTCCACATGTCTCCATCTACCTCCAATTATTTTCAAACATCTCAACATGTCTCTACACATCTCCATACCATTTCCACAGATGTCCACTCATATCGACATCATCTCCACATGTCTCAATCTATCTTCAGATTGTCCACATATTGCCACCTCTCCACACCATCTCCACGCATCTCCACATGTCCCAATCCATCTTTACATTTTCCACATCTCCACATGTCTCCACACCATCTCCACACCATGTCTTTGTGTCTCCATATGTCCCAGTCCATCTCCACACCGTCGCCACATGTCTCATCACACTCTCCACATATCCACATATCTAAACATCTTCACAGCTTTACCAGTCTTCAGAAAAATCAACATGTTCCATACCTTGTCTCCACACAGCTCCACATGCCTCAAACTTTAATTTGTCTGATGTGTTCACATCATCGTCACAAGTCTGCATGCAAACTTCACTTCATCTCCCACACCATTTTCACACATCTCCACATCTCTATCCATCACCACAGTTTTCCACACATCTGTACACCATCTCCACACATCTGCATCATCTCTTTTCACCTCGATATTTCTCCACAGATTTCGGTTTCTCTCCATGCCTTTCCATGCATCTCTATTAATCTCCAGAGGCCTCTATCCACCCAGCTCACCTCTGCATCATTTTCTCAGTTTATCGTTTCTCTTTTACTTTTCTAATTCTTTAAACTTTTCTAATCCATGTCCTCTCTCATTCTCTTCTCTTCTCTCATTTACTGTTATTGTTTTGGCGTTGTATACCTTTTCGCCTCTTTTAATTTCATACCCTTTCTTTTATGTCTCTCTTTGATTTTTGTTAACTATATAAGTTTTTTTATTCCTCATCTCTTCAGTTTTTCTCCTTCCAATTTGTTGGTAATTTTACATTATTCTACTCCTTTCCCCTCTGGTTTACTTCTCTTTATATTTCATCTTCATTCTTCTCTTTTTCTCTTGTCTTTCATCTTCTTTCATACAGTTCTGTATTTTTCCCCATTCTCCTTCTTTTACTTTTATCTTTAGTTTTATACACTTTTTCTTGTCTCTTCTTCTCTCCAACATCCTGCTGTTGACAGATTGACCTTGAAACTTTTTCCTCCTGCTGTATGTTTAAGTTTTTCTCCAACCCACACACCCATTTCAACTCGACCGCAGAAAGGAGGTGGCCGTTTACACCAAAACATCAAGCTAAAACATGCTTCCATCACATTTAAACATCCTCCGGTTTATTTACACTCGTCTAACTGGATGTAGGCCTCCTAATTTCATTAGTGCAGCGTTTTAGTGCAAATGGTTTGGTCTTCATAGCTTTAAGCCTCTCCTGCAGTTTAAAAGGCTTAACGGGGATCTCCACGTACACAGTCGGGGATTAAGCACTTTAAAGTGACAGGAAAGACCTGGCACGACTCTTAACAGAGAGATGGCAGCACATCAAACTGAACTGAAACGATGGCACTAAATTGCAGCAAAATATTAATTATGCAATAATTATGTCCAAATAAATTAAAATATATTGCTATTTAAAAAATTTAAAAAACAGATAAAAAACATTTGTAATGTGCCCCGTTTATTGTAGGGATAATGCTAATGCTAACATTTTGACAGACAATCAATCATGCTAACACTAGCTACACTTCATAAAATAAATTATACATAATAAATGTTGTCTACTTTATTATATTTATTACAATATTCAGTTGCTAAAGTATTACTGTAGCACAAAGGTTAATCTCCTGCTATATGTTTCTGCTTTGTGTTAGCAAGAAGCTAACACAGCTAAAAAAAATTATAAAAATAAAATAAAAAAAGCTTTGCCTACTAGCATACACACTTTGCCTGCCAGCTCCCTAGCTGGCCATATTTATGCAATAATTACTTCAAAATCAATTAAAATACATCACCATGCATTTCGACATGCAGGTACACATGTGAAATGTGTTTTGTAAGGATTTTGCTAGTGCTAACATCCAGACAGACAATCAATAATGCTAAGACTAACCATCAATAATGCTAACACTAGGTACTACACACTTCAGAAAATCTCTGCTATATGGTACAAATTCAATTTATTATACTCATTGTCCTATACATTAACTAAATCATTACTGTACCACGAATGCTAACCTGCTGCTGTATTTATCTGGTGTGTGTTAGCATGAAGCCAGCCAGCACAGCTAAAAAACAAAAACAAGATCTTTGCCTTCTAGCTCACATCCAGCTCACTAGCTAGCACAAATTATGCAATAATTATATCCAAATCAGTAAAAATAAATAAATAAATAAATACATCACAGATTTTAAAATACACACTCAAAAATTTTTTTATCATGGCGTAGTTTATAATTAAGTATTTGCATCCCTTTGATTTTATTTAAATAATAATTATTTCAAAAATAATGTAATCAGATTACTTACAAGTAATTAAAAATTGTTAATTATAAAAATTATTAAATTTAATCAGTTAAAAAGTATGAATTTAGTTAAAATTGTCTGCAGAACAAGATCCAATTAATTGAATTATATGAGACTGATTTACATACAAATCTTGCGAATGGAATTGTTTAGAAGCGGAAATGAAGCTGTTCCACACTCCAATCGGTAGAGCAGCAGCAGGTGAAGCAACACTTTCATTAACTTTTTTATTTTATTTTACTGGAGTAAACTGGATTGTGACCTCGTTTAAAGGTAAGTTCTCATCATAATTGGAATCATCTCATTCATAATTTGTTGGTTTCTGCATATGTAAATATTTTTAGCGTTGTTGATATCGTATTACACTAATAGCAATGCAATGACTATACATTTTTTTGTTTAGTCCACTAGCTAGCTAGCTTGCACATGGCACTAATAAACATAAGCTAACTTAGCCATTTAGCATTTTTCTAATTGGCCAATATTAGATGTATTACTAATTAAAATATGTAGGGATGTTTTTTTTTCCGTATTTATATTTACATCCTTATTTTCTTTACTTAAATGTCTAGCAGCTGTGTTCAAGAGACCCTTAACATCTGAGCTGGGGGTCAAAATTAATAGTCGACAAGGGCCAAATGTGTGTGTGTGTGTGTGTTTGTGCACGTCTAATGGCTTTAAAATATATGAATATCACTGTGACTGTTATTGACAACTCATTCTTTTTATTTATCCTCCAGGACTGTGAAAATTCAAAGGCTGAGTCTGGAATGAGTCAGACGAACGCGGGCATCATGTCATTCGGGCATTTATGTCATTCGGGCAGTGGGTGCTGGACCTGGAGATTAACCTACAGATGTTGGTGTGATACTTGAGGGTTTGGAGTTCTGCAAAACCTTCACACATGGATGTGATGCTTTTTGGACTAATTTATGCATTTAACCTGCACTACCCTAAGGAACTGGTGCACATTTGAAGTGTTTCAGAAAAACCTGCTGGAACAAGAGAGTCGTTATTCTTAAAATATACCTTGAAGCATGAAATGTATGAAATAAATAAAATATGAAACAAGGTGGTCTGTTGTTTTTGTATATTGGGGTTTGGGAGGAATAAAAAAATATATTAATGTTAATGAATTAAGATTTTTATTTTTATTTTTTATAAATGATTATTATATAGTATTATTATATATTTTTTATAACAATTATCTAAATGCATTTAAAGTAAGTTGGGTTTATTATGTGATTATACATAATTCTCTTCATTATAAATTTAAAACAAATTGGATTTATTAGTCCAATATACATAAATCTCATTCTTGCTCATTTCATTTACATATAACTTGCAAATAAGAATCACATAGTTTATCATATATAAGTTTATTAGTTTGGTTAAGCTAGAAATATGTCATCCAAATGGATGGAAATTTTATATGTAATCAAAATGCATAAGTCTTATTAGTTAGGCCTAAATATTTTTCTGAATGCAGGTGCATATTTGTAAGGTGCCACTTATTTATATTTTATTGTTTAAACGTTTTTGTAAGGATATTGCTAATGCTAACATCCCGACAGACAATAAATAATGCTAACACTGGCTACTATACGCTTTAGAAACTTAATGAAAATGTACAAATTAAATGTATTGTTTTTTCGTATATTAATTATCCTATTCATTGACTAAATTATTATTGTAGCAAAAATGTTAACCTGCTGCTATATTTATCTGCTGTGTATTAGCAAGGACCTAGCATAGCTAAAAGACCTCAACAGCTTAGTGTGCTAGCTCACATTCGCTCACCAATTAGCAACATATTCTTTTAAGCATTCTTTTTTAAAAAAAATTGTGATGCTAAAAGATTACATACAGTACGTGCATCCAAATTTGCCGAGTCTTGTTAGTCCAGCCTGAAATGTTAAGTGTGTAAAATTCTTATGACTTTTCTGTACAGCTAGCGTCGCCTTGCAGTGAATCGCTTATCGACGAGGACCATCTGAACGCTCTTTAATAGCCTTTGGATCGCTTATAAAGTACAGAGGGACTTAGAAGAGCATTGAGAGAGGGGTCTGGCCTTTTAAGATGTCCCCTGTTGGTTTTTGTTTACCTCGCCTGTTTAACAGATGTTTGAGTCCATAGCGGATCGAGCTCTCTTTTTATTCCTTTAATTACTCATCAATCGGTGAAATTTGTATTGACAAGTGGCTGTCAAGGCCTGAGCTTTGGAGCTGTCAGTTATCTGAGGAAGAGCTGCTTAACCATGAGGCCCTCACACACGCGCACCATCGATCCAGGCGCCGCACAATCGAGCAGCCCTGGCACTTCTGGAGTGGAGCGGGAGGGGCGAAACGCAGCTTCACCGGGGGGGATCGATAGGGCTGGCTGGCCTTTGACCTGACACGGTGAGGGATCCAGACCAGCAGGACAGCAGCATCTGGGAATAGAGTGTATGAGAGAGAGAGAGAGAGAGAGAGAGAGAGAGAGAGAGAAATCGAAATAATTCACTAAACAGACACACATATGTTTTGTAAGTTTTATAAAAGTTAAATGTGCCTAAAAGCATGCAGGTTCTCCAGCACAGAGCCACTTAGTATTGCTCTTTCAGTCATTCGGTCACCAGCCAGTCTTTTATCTTTTGAAAGACAAATAAATGCAGCTTCTCATTCACAGAAAAGTGTAACATCCTCCGTCTAAGATCAACCAAAAATGATAAAGTTTTTCTTTGTTAAATACAATTATGAGTCAAAAATAATCACTCTGGCTGTAGAATTTATTTAAATCAACTTTTGGAAAAGACAAAGGTATAATTTTTTTTACACAATCTCATCGCTTTTCAATGCACTTTGTCCATCTGTCAACAAGCTTTCGTATTCCCTCATAAAAATTGTTTTAGGCTGGCACTACCTTTTAGTTATGCTGTCATAGTTAGTCCTGCCGGAGTCCCTGCTTGCACTCTGCATTAAATATACTTTCACCTTATACATTGTGTGACTATGACCATCCCTAACCGTTATCTCTCCTAATTCTCTTCTCCTCTCTCTTCTCCTCTCTCTCTCCTGCTCTCCTTTTTCCCTCTCAGAGTCTCTGTGTCGAGCTATATATATATCGCTCCTGAGCTGCCTGTGATCCTCTGGAGCTGTCTGACTCGTCCTGGTGTCCCGCTTCTGGCTGGAGATCTCCTCGCATGGACGCCCCGTGTGGTCTGCCTGGGATGCGTGTGATGACTGGGGACGGGTCCAGTTTTCCACGAAGACGGGCCTGGCTTCGGCTGATGCTGACAGCTGTTCTTTGAGGACTTGTGACTGCTGTCAATCGATAGTTCAGAACTGGAGTTTCGAACTGGACTCCATATTAACTTAAACACATCCAGCCTCCTATCACACAGTATGACTGCAGATCAACCCCTGCTATCCATTATCACCCAAATGAGGATGGGTTCCCTGTTGAGTCTGGTTCCTCTCAAGGTTTCTTCCTATAGCCATCTTAGGAAGTTTTTCCTTGCTTCTGTCGCCGCTTCCTCATCAGGGACTCATCTTACCATTTTGATTGATACACATTCACATTTCATACAAACATAAATGATTCTTTTGATTGTGTAAAGCTGCTTTGTGACAATGTCAATTGTTAAAAGCGCTATACAAATAAGATTTAATTGAACTGACTTGAGCAGCGAACCACGAATGCACCGGAAGTGAATCTTCATCCTCGTAGGGCTGATTCCAGGGGATCAGATAGAGTCTGATGGAGCGAGATCAGGACTATAGGGAAGAGGTGTTAACAACTCAAAAAGCTTTTGCAGCGTGTCAACAGTGTGGGCAGGTTTACACAGACGTGCATCATCATGCAAGACCACAACACCCTTGGATAGCAGTCACTCCTCACTCACTCATCATCTGTACTGCTTAATTCTGTATTCAGGGTCACGTGGGGGGGTTGGAGCCTATCCCAGGAGACTTAGGGCACAAGGCGGGGTACACACTGGACAGAGTGCCAATCTATCGCGGGGCACACACACATACACACACTATGGGCAATTTGGGAACACCAGTTAGCCTAACCTGCATGTCTTTGGACTGTGGGAAGAAACCGGAGTACCTTGGGGAACCCACCAAGCACGGGGAGAACATAGGAACTCCATGCACACAGAGACGGGAATCGAACCCGGACCCTGGAGTTGCAAGGCGACAGTGCTAATCTCTACACCGTCAAACACTGTGTGTTTAATCTGAGGTTTAGGCTTCAGCTCTTTAATAAGCAAATAAGCATCTCACTGTAACAAGAAACTGTTGATTGTTGAACCTTTTTTGACTGTTAATGTTCCAATACTGGCCCTTGAGAATCCCAGAAAGCTGTAATCATTGATGAATTTTCCAGCTGATGGTTGACTTTTTAACGATTCTCTTTATGAAACGTTCACCTTCCTTAGATTATCACTCCTAATTCTGTTGGCAGAGATCCAAGCGCTTCTGTTTATGTTCTGCCGCGAGTTGTTTCGGCACCGGTTACACCCTCAGACTAATCAAAAAACTAATCACTGCACTCTGAACTTCTTTTGTGCAAATCACAAGTGGGGCATGGATTCTTGAGAACGAGAGACAGAGATGTGACAGACCTGAGGTCAGACAGATGACACAGAAGCCTTTAAATTTAATATCTATAAAATACAGCGTATTGAGAAACAGGAAGCAAACTCTAGTTCCACATTTTACTGTATAAAGTGAGAAGCAGAACCACATCAGAGCTTCCACAAGAAGCAGCGTCTACCCCTCTCCAGCACCCAGAGGTGATCAGAGGATAAAGTGATCGAACTTGATGATGAAAAGCCGTTTAAGCCGCTCTGTGCCACATGTCCAAATCTCTAAATCGTGCTTTAAATGCCCAGGAGGAGGATTGTGTGTGTATTGATTCTGCTGTGGGAGTTTTTTTAAATACCTGATGTCTATGTGTGTGTGTGTGTGTTGAAGGCCGCCGGATGACTCTGAGGGTAAACACAGGGGCCCATAGAGCAGGGGGACACAATGGCTTTCCCTCTCAGACCATCAGACCCTTTTATGTTTCTGATCAAACAGCTGCTGAGTAAAAAAGGGAAATCCTGATCTGGCATCTGCTGGAACTGGGACTAGAGGAACACACAAGTGTACTCAACTCAAGGACAATGCAAAACATATCAGAAATACACCTTCGGCCTTAAATGCACTCGCATATAGTTCTCCGGTTATTAAGTGTGTGCGTTTACGGGTTGAGAATCAATAATTGAAAGTATAGAACGTTTAGATAAAAAGGGGGGGGGGGGGAGTGGCTCAATTTAAAGTATTAAATTTCTGCCTTCAGTCTATGTGCTTGGTGGGTTTCCTCTGGACACTCCAGTTTCCTCCCACAGTCCAAATATTTTTTGACATTCTCAAATTGCCTGTAGTGTGTGTGCGTGTTTTTCCTTCAACATAATTTTCAAAAGATTTTTTTTTCCTTTCATGTCCCTTAAGGGCCTCTATTAGATTGGAAAAAATAATAAATCATAGGAGCCCATTTGATTAAAATGTAGTGTAGCTATAGCAACAAGTATGTTGAAGATGAGTTTTTAGCTCAATTTCAATTAGAGTCCAGTTAGGCATAAATATAAAAACAAAAAAATGCAACTTTATCTACTTTTAATCTTTTTTTAAAAAGCTTTTTCTTAATGGTTCTTCAGTTCTCCTAATACAGGAACCGTATACTTTGAAAGGGAAAGGTTTCCAAGTAGGACCATTTAAATAGAACCGGAACTCTCCTTGGAGAAGTAACAAAAGATCAAAAAGGCTTAAACGGAAAAAAAAACAGACAAAGAAATCTTTTGAGTTAAATCATTTAATAGGAAACAAAAAATAGATACAAAACAGTTTTGTACAACTTATTTACAGCCTATCATTTTCAGCTTTAAGCTTTTACGTATGTACAGTACAGAGCTGTGTCAGGGGCCGAGGCGGTGTAATATTAGCTCTTATAGTGAGAGAGTGAGCGAGTAAGTGGACAGTGGATTACACGACAAATCGACTGGTAAAAGAAAATGGGGAAAGAAAAAAGAAACAAAGTGTCAGTTAAGGGACGCTTAAAGCTTAAGGCTTAAATGATATAAACATGTAAACATGAAGTAAAGTCATAACTGTAGTCAGAAGAGATTATACATGTGCTAAGTGCTTTTAATGTCACAGCTATGAACAAAAAACACTGAAACAGAAACAATACTTTGACATCGATGCGTTTAGTGATAAGCTGCCAGAATGTCTGGTTCATTCCCTGGGTCATAAAAAAAAAGAGAGATAAAAAAAAATAATCATCATGTTTATGGTTTCTTTTCTAATACTCGGCTCTGAGTGGCACGCGAAGTTCACTTGTTCACTGACGTGGTTCTTTCTAATGATAAAGTCCTTCGCGTTACTTAAAGTCCTGGCAAATTCACAGACTTGATTTAACTCTCTCTGATGATCTCCTTCTTACTGAGAATGACACGGTTATGATTTCTCCGACAGTCAGATGTTCTCGATTTGACATAAATTACACACATGCGGTAAACTGGGTTGCTCGTTGCTCGATGCTCCATGTTTTTTTTTTTTTTTTACTTCTTCACTCCTAACCTTCCTACCTGCGACTAGATCCAGTTTACATGTTGATACACTGTACAAAAGTCTTGAGTTGCCTTTCATTTCTTCACATTAAATTAAATTAAATGATGTAGATTAAATGAAGGAAACCAGAACAAATGTTTTACTGGAACATGGTACAAAATGCCTAAAGTTTTTTTTTATGTAACAACCTCAGCAACAACCCCGTTTCCCCTCTCGTCTGTTCCAACCACTCGGCTTTCAGCATCACCAGTATACTAATCACCACCCTGATCATATCTCATCATCTGCCCCTGTTTCTCACTGGTTCATGCCTCCAGGAGGGGGGGGGGGGGGGGGATCAAGACTTTTGCACAGTACTGTATATACTTGTATGGAATGTGTGTAGAGACTTCACAGAGAAAAATACAACAGAAGATTGCCAGTGCCTCTGGTAAGTGTATGAGCCACCCAAGCTAAGCATTTTCACATTGATTTGTGTTATTTATTCTTTAATGTTTAAATAGATAGATTTATCGTTACCATTTCGCACAGGAATTAAAAAATAAAAATAAAATGCTAAACAGGCCATGCCCACAAACGGGATCAGTAGTGGTTGTTACATGCTTGTGAACTACTACAAGTGACGTTGTTATTATTATTATTATTATTATTATTATTATTATTTATTTTTTGCTAGTTAGGTCAGAATCTAAGCAACAACTCATCACTTATCGGTCATTATTTAGGTCACATCGAACCAATTTGAAAAACATTAAATAAACTCGGATGTTTAATGTTTCGGCATCAAGCATCGCTTACTAACATAACGCATGGATGTAACTCAGTGCAACATAAAGTCTTTCTAAGCAGCAATCTCATCCCTTATCCTGCTGACATGAAAATAAATAACACGACCCTGATCCACGCCTCCATGTCCCCGCCCCTCTCCTCCCCTAACACTCCTGTTTCAAGTTTCACCGAGGCTGAAAAGACAGCCTGAAAAGAAGTACGACGGCCCTCACGAGAGGCATCCTCCAGTCCAGATCATATACATTAAAATATATATGCAGCAGCTCTAAGTAGGTGTTCCTTCAAGACCATGAATGGAAATGTGGGCGTGTCGGGGGTCTACGGAAAGGCTTTGGCATTCGTACATGTGTTTTTAGAGGATTTAGCCCTAAAGGCTTATTGTTAGCTAGCATGAATTCACCTGACAGGATTTCTGGAATGCATTTTACACGTTTTCAATACTAAACCTGGCTTGAAAAACTATTTCAGAAAACTTCCAACACATCCATATATGGGCTCAAAGACACGCCCACCGATCACCTTTACCAGAAGAGGACGGTGCTGTTGTCGAAGGCAGGATTCGCCTCATGAAGTACGTGTGTCGGATTAATGCCCGACTCTGCACAAACTCTACAAACAATCTACAGACAGCAGTGGCATCTTTCCTTCTTCCTTTTTCTCTCCCTCATTTCCATCTCTCTCTCTCTCTCTCTCTCTCTAGAGCAACAACAGAACCAAGACAGTTTCACTTCGCCTTCTCTGTATGCTCAGTGATGTGGAAAATCACGGGACATCCGTGAGGTCAGAGGTCATCTCTTGACCTTGGCGTCCTCTTTGATCTTCCATATCATGAGCTCCATGCAGGCAGCGGCGTCTTCGCTGGAGTCGTGGCCATCAACTAGAGAGAGAGAGAAAACAATTAGATAATAAACAATAAAAAGAAGAGCGAGAGCGGCTGTGATTGAGGAGGAAATCGTAATGGATGGTCCTTTCTTTCAGACTTTGTTCATGCTCTATGTCTATTTCCCATCCTCTCCACCGGACAATTTGTGCAGTGTTTTGAGCTAAAATAACCATAAAACAGTTTTTGCGTGCCACCAGAATGACTCGCGAGATAAGCGTGTGAGAGAAAACCACGCTGAGCTCACCGTTGTCCTGGATGATGCGTTTAAGATGATCGGCCATGATGTTGCGCAGGGCGCGTTTGTACGGCAGGCCGAGGCGGTGAGGGAAGACCACGGCCGTGTCCACGACGGTGCTGTGGAGCAGCTGAGAGAACACAAGGAAGGGGTTAACCTCACACACGAATTATGAAAGAATACCTTAAATATAAAGATACCCATGTGCTTTTGTTACTTTAAGGGCGAAGAGGTCGCTCTCCAAGCTGTGGCCGATCAGTATGGTCTCTGCGCTGAACATGTTCAATAACACAGCCTGCACGTCTCTCAGCACCATCGTGGCGTTCTCAAGATCTTCTTCTGTCACACCAGAGAACCTGAACACACACGAACACGCAATATAAACTCCAAGAAACGCACACACACTCTCCATGAAAGTTCATTTACAAACATTTTAAATCCAATGTTCTACTGTGAACTTTTTGTAAAGGTGACTTCTATATTTTTTGATCATGTGTCATTTGACACATCCTCAAAAAGTTATAAAAATCAGCAGACAGCTTGGAATTTGATGTCATTAGGATGCCTGAGAGTCTGGGCCTCGGGCGTGGCTCGGGTCCCTCACATGAGATTTTGCTGCATAGCTCATACACACTTGCACGTATGCACACGAAACCTGGTACACATTTAAAGCTCATTGAGCTGAACAACTTTGCAAAACACATTCATTGGATTTTGATGTACTCCTCCTAGGGGATTTATATGATCACCAACAAACCGGGCCTATCTGATCTCAAGACATTGTCGATGCTAAATTGCGAAGGGATTTTTGATATCTCAAACGGGCCAGCCATGACGACGCCTTTTACTAATGCCGAAAAGTGGTTAATAACTTTATGTGGGACATCATGTTAAGTGACATCTCATAGAGTAATAGAGGTCATAGAGGTCTAAACATAAAATTCCCCCTTTTCTAAAATCATATCATTGTGGTATTGGTACTATATGTCCTCTTTAAATACATGTGCCCACTGTCTTTCTGGTGCGCCAGGGTGTTGATGGTGCAGGTGCTTGGGCCCGCTCATCGTTCTTTGCGATAATATTTGATTTTTCTAATAAACGACTTTACACATTTCAGACATCACCCTTTTTTGTAAAGGATACAGGGCACTGTGAAGACCACAACTATCATTTCACACAAGCGTCAAGTATCATTTAAACCCTACGTAATGAGCATATATAGAGTAAATAGGAAGTCTTATGAGATTTGGCCTGGTAAAGTATTTTGTCCTGCGTTAAGACGATTTAAAAAGTGCTGCACTTTTTCCATAAACATGGGCGGCTAATAATCAGCGACATAAAATCCTGGATATACTGTATGAATAAATAAATTGGCAAGAATCTGTTTTCTAACATTGAATATATGTGTTGGTAAAGGTTTTTGTGATTAAACTGTCAACCCCTTGCTGTATACTATATATATATTGACAGGACCTTGTGTTGTAGTCCACCACCGTGCTTTCTGGCTTCACGAACGTGTCGTAAATCACTTTCAGGTCAGAGTTGATGACCGTCACCCTGGTCAGCTCCAAACCCTGCTTTGTGTAGCACTACATGGAAAAAAAAGACAGCTTTGAACCACATACCATCCAATACAGTATACACAGTATAATAATGTTAATTAATGTAGATGTATCTGTGTGTGCGTGCATTTCGTTCTCACCATCTCACAGTCCAGAGCATACACTCCTGCGTTCCCATCAGACGACGAGGATTTGCTGAAAGTCTTTACAAAGCCGTCTAAAGACTCCTTACGTCCGTCCTGCACGTGTTGCTAAAGACGGGATTGAAAGTCGATTTAATAAAATTTGACGCCCATACAAATGAAATAAAATACAAAAAAAGCTGAATTTAAACAAAAATTCAAGGTTTAAATGAAAACTTGAGCCAAAGGACAGAAAGGTGTAGATCTACAGACGGCGCTCTGGACAAAACACAGATCTTTAGGAACGTTTGGAAATCAAATCAAAATGTAACCCTTTTCATAACATAACCAGAGGAAATCATGTAGCCAAGCTGATTTAAACTGTTCGCTGTGCTTTGCTACAGTAGTGTTATCTGATAATGGTGACTGAAACTTAGTCAATTTAATCAATACTCATGTCTATATTTTCAGTCTTGACTCATTTAGCTCGTAGCCACCAAAGCTACTTCATGCCTCAGTTTGCACCGCACTGGGCGAGTTTCAGAAGCTAAATAAAAAAAGGAAAAAAAGGAAATTAAAACTAGTCATGAAATAAAAACATGGCGCACTGGTGACCATTTCAGTCGCCATATTGAACCATGACAGTAATGGTATTTAAAGAAACAAATGAAAATTTAGCATTTATTTAATGCAGGTCCCAAGGCATCTTTGCAAAACATTCCTCATAATCTCCGTCATTTTACTTCTGAGCGATAAATAAAAGGGCGTCGTCATATTTTCTGTACGCTGTGCTTTCTGGTTCGTTTAATTAAATGGGAATTATAATTGAAAGAATCGCAATTACATAATCAAATCCTCTAACAGACCAAATCACAAACCAGAGAAGCCAAAATATGCAAATGTCTCTCATTTTTGTTCCTAAAAATGAAGTAATCAGTCAGTTTTCTTTTGACCAGAAAATTCCACCACAAGTCCTGGTTAGACTTGAACAACCGCTCGCAGTTACCTGAATCAAGTTAAAGACTGCAAAATGATTGACAGGTGCTTTACGACAGCTTGTAGTGTTTAATATGATTTTCCATCACGGCAAATCACACGGACATAAAGAAAAACAAGATCAGCATCATTCCTGAAATCATCCTTTTTTCTTAATACGTATGAATAAGTTCTGATTTTTCAAAAATAGGACACGCCTACTTTCTTTTTTCAAGATGATCAACGACTAAGAGTATTTAGAACTTTAAAAGAGACTTTTTATGTAAAACCCACTTTTTTTTTGTCATTTTCAGACATTCAGATGCGCCTCCGGTGTGTGTCCAAACAAAAACTGATCAACAATTAGATTTTCCCTTTAATGGGAGCTCAAATAAGAGCAGCCCCTCCCCTGGCTTGATGCTCTGCCTAGACACTGAAACGGCATGTTTGGGGGAGGAGTGAAACAGTTTGAGGTGTAAAAATTGCATTACTTATGGAGAATTTCAGCTAAAACATTAACACACACACTTGGTGGAGCTTTGTTTCACTGTGAGATTAATGAGACAGATGCCACATAACAAAAGGACAGACTCAGGTGGGAGTGTTGATAAAGATGAACAGTTAGGGGTGGGGGTGAGACCAAAAGCACAGTGTATGAAGACTTACTTTGGCCACCTGACATCCAAGAGAGCCCACGGCGCCCGAACAGCAATTGTACTGCGTCTCCCAGCCTCCAGACACTGTGGCAAAAACACACACACACCAATAATGGCCAACATTATCACAGACCAAAACATCCCCTTATTTTGCCCTTTCACAGAAAAAAAAAAAAAAACATTTTCCCACCTTTGTATCTGCGTAATCTGCCCCAGTGGTGGTTACACTCCTCTTTGCGGACGCAGTTCCCGCTGGCGTTGACTTTGTACTCGGCTCCACACCGGCAGCACACCTTAGCGAAGGCTGAGGAGACACGCAGCGAAAAACAAAAACAGAATGTGAAATTAAACAGCTTCTCTAACAGGCCAAATGTTTTTCTTTGACTTTGTCGATCTTCATGCAAAGATCATGTTCTGGAAGAAGCCAGTTTAAGGAAAATCTTGAGGTCAGAGGTCAGAAAACACACCATTACAAAAACATGAAAATGTCACCAGAAATGCTATGATGAATAAGAAAGCGAGAGAGAGCTGTCATGAAAGGCAACGCTGCCATCTAGTGGTGGAATAACTGGTGAGTGAGAGTGAAAATGGACAGAATGAGAAAAGAAAACTGAAGAAGTGAAAAAAAAAAGGAAGAGGACAGAGTGAGAATGAAAATGCACAGACCGACAAAGGAAGAGCACTGGGTATGGGAAGCGTGAAAAGGGAACTGGACAGAGAGAACGGGAACATGGACAGCAAGAAAAGGAAGTGGAAAGAGTGAGAATACAAGTGGACAATAGCAAAAGGAAGCCGAAAAAGTGAGAAAGGAAGTGGACAGAATGGTAAAGGAAGTGGACAGAGCAAGGAAAGTGCAGAAAGGGGACAGTGTGGAAAAGAAAAGAAAAAAAAGAAAAGAAAAAAAGAGTACAAAAAGGAATTAGATGGAGAGAAAAAGAAAGAGAAAAAAATGATGAGGACAATAAGCAAGGGAAGATACAATAGAAAAAGTAAACAGACAAAGTGGGAAAGAAAGTGGACAGGAAACAACAAAATAAGGAAAAAGGTCAGAGTGGAAAAGAAGTGGACAGAGTGAGAAAGAAAATGCCCTGGTTTTTATAAATGGTTTTCTCTCCGTCCATCTAAAAAACGACAGAATGACGTGATGAGAAATGCAGTGGAGGTTCATACGGTCTTGGATTTTCTTCTCAGGAGAGTTATAGATGAAGGCGTGGCCCAGGCGCTCAGGGTGAGGTCTCGGGTAACCGTGTTCCTGCAGCTGCTCCTCACTCAAAACGTATGCTTTCAGTTTCTGGTAGAGAACTGCACCTGCGAACACACACACACACACACACACACAAAAAAAAAAAGACTCTAAATATAACCATTCAAATTCAAACCATACAAAATGAGTCATTGCTCTTTACCACTTAAAGGTGCAGTTTGTAAAATTAAATATGGATGTGCAATAATAATAATAATAATAATAATAATTATTATTATTATTATTATTATTATTATTACAGATCACAGTATTTATATACAGTCACATCTTGTGTACTTTTATTCTGGCCTAGAAATGATCTCTAGGAATTTTTCCCGTTAAAACTTTCATTTAATTTAGACTAGGTCTTAGCCATTCTTGATAAAGGGGTTCTTCAAGCTCGGTTGCGTCTTCTGCCTTTGTATTTGTCCAGTAAGGTAAATTAAAACCCGTAGGTCATCTGGCCTGTGGAAAAGAGTGAGTTACCTCTGAGCTGCATGTCCTGCTGTCTGCCCGTGCGGTTGATGGTGTAGCTGGTCGTAGCTGCCAGACGTCCACCCAGGACGCCCTCATGAGACTGAGACTTCCTGCTTCCAGACATGGTGGACTTCTCTATAAAAAAAATAAATAAAAAAAACCACACAGCTTGTAGTCAATCTGCTTAAAGCCAGATTTTGAAAAGAGAAGAGAAAAGAAGAGTCGATTCGTACTGAAGGACAGGGAGGCGGCCGGAGGGGACGGGGTCGCACTCTTGTTGCGGAGTTTCTTCAGTGTGTTCACTGCAACGTTCAGGTAGATGCTTTTACTGCTGCTCCGATCATACACCAGCTTCTCCTCATCCAGAGCCTGGAGGAACATACACGTACACATACACGCTGAGCACAATCTACACTGTATACACAGAGTCAGTGATAAAGTCATTAACTAAAAAGGATTGTTTTGGATCAGAGTTTACTGAGACCAATCAAAGATTTAAACCCCTAATAGATTAAAATTTACACCAAAAAGAGGGCAAGTTTTTCCTTCCATTAATGGTAGACTTTTAAATTTCATTAAGAAATACTGGCAATTCTTTTATTTATTTTAAATATCACTTATACAACATACTTTGTCCATTTGCAGTTACGTTTATTGTTAAAGACGTATTCCGCTTTCCTTATTGATTGATTGATTTATCTATTTTTACATATACAATAAGGAAGACACACAAAATGCTTTTGAAAAGCTTCTGTAAAGCTAAGAAGTAAATATGATACAGATATAGCAATGTGACAATGATGCACGACTTGCAGCTTTTGCATGAAACTGGAAATATTGTTAAAGACTCATTCATGCAAATTGCATCAAATACAAAAAAATTTTTTTTTACTTATTTTAATAGAAAAAGAAAAATTACATGATTAATAACTTCATAAAAATTATATACCCATTATATAAAATATTAGAGTTAGTACCGGCTGTGTAATCGTACCGAACAAATAAGATTTATAGAACCTTTTCATCAAATTGCACATCCAAATCAGCTTTTATTTGATACCATCTTTATGTGAACTCCACTTCGATTAACTTCGGTTTATGTCTTTATGTCTCTCCCTTGCAGAATCTGTTACTGTTTGCTTGTTACGCGTTCTTTTCAGCCATATTTCTTCCTTAAATATTATAATGAGCTCTGGTCATGTGACTATGTAGGCATTTTGGAAATATTCTTTAAAATTTGCCTGTTAAGATGATGTTTATTTGACTCTCTTATTTTTGGGCCAATTAGTCATCCTATACAAACTGTTTAAACTAAAATCAACATTTCTGAAACTATTCAGCCTTTTAACTGATAACGTTTATTATGATTCTTTGAGATTGATTACATCTTTGAGTTCTTGTTATTATTTATTGAAGACAAGGTTTCCATTTTCCTCTCACAGTTTAGAAGACAAAAAAAAAAAAAAAAAACGCAACACTGTGAGAGAGAAGACCAGCTGTGAAGCATGGGTGGACTCTTGATTCAATTCCATAAAATTTTTGGGCATCGCGATTTTACATTCAATTCTATTCATTTGCACTAATTGTTTATTACCTGGTTTTTAACTTGTGTTAAAGATTGCTTAAAAGTTACATATATAGTAATAATCTTTATTTCCAGTCTGGTATCCTCCAGTCCATATGGCGGCATTATTGCGCCAACCACTCGAAAACTCAAAAGAAGAATAAAGAAGAAATTATATTCTCACAAAACAATTACAAGTAGCCCCCGACTTACGAACATTCAAGTTATGAATTTCCGCAGATACGAACAGACCACAGGTATACTTCTCGTTCAATCATCATCATCAAAAAAAAAAAAGACACTGCAGTGCTGGAGATACCGATATTTACAATTATATATAGTCTTCTCAGTATCTAAGTGAATGTGTAAAAAGTCTGATATATTGTACGCGAGTGCGTGTGGAGATGTGGGAGGAATGAATCGGCCTCACTGGTTAGTGAAACCAATCCGGGAGCACGATGACAGAAAATGTCTGTCCTGATGGTGAATAACCCTAATTTTATAAAATCCTCAACAAGACCGAGTTCACAGTCCAATACAGTGGAAAACAGCTCCAAAACAAAATGGCGCTGGGATTCTCCTCACGATTTAAAGGTGCAGAAACAACACTGTTACATTTGTGTGAGATTTATGTCCTTAGGCGCGATGGAATTTTTTGGCCACATGATGGCAGTGTGAAAGGAAAGGGGACAGAGATTTAGTCAGGTAGATTGGTATGCTTTGCATTGTACATGCGTGTCAAAGGTAAAAACGACCCAATTTGTCGGACTTAAGAACAAATCTGACTTATGAACGTGCTCCCGGAACTGAACAGGACTACCTGTAGTATTTTGCAAGCGCTTTGCTGAAGATGCAGGCTTTTTGTATGTTCTCAATAAGTTGTGGTATATTTTCAAGGAATTTAATATCATTTAAAGTTTGAACCTTAAGTTTACCTAAATGATTGTGAGAATGGATTTTTTCATTTCACGCTACAAGTAATACTACACTCACCATCTGGTACGCCTCCTCCTCCGACGAGCAAAACTTAAGACATTCATCGATGAAGACGGTGAGGTAGCGCTGGCGTATGTTAGTGGGCACTTTCGCTCCAAACTCAGTGGGAATGACGGGACGCTTCATAGAAGCGTTCTGGATGGAGAAAAAGAGAGAGACAATGAGTGTGTGTTACAAAAGACAAGAGCTGACTCCATCTTTTTTTAAAAGCTCCTCTTGCTGCATTCACATGGCGGTGTAACACACATGCCTACGATCGGACCAGTGTCGCTGCACAGAGATAACACAATCACTTTCCTATAACACAATCACTTGAGAGCCGTGAATGCAAAAGTTTTTGCACTCCATGTATTTTTTTTAATGCAAGTCTTAGAATTTAAAAAAACTACATTTTCAGCCTGAACAGTAGAAAAACGACAAGGTATTCATTCATGTTATATAAACTAATAACGCCTTAACATTTTGTAGTGATAGCTTTTACAGTACATCATAGCAACTGTCTTCTTGTTCCATATGTTCAGACGCACTTTCACTGAGTTACTAACAAACAAACAAAAAAAAAAGTTGTCCATATCAGACTTTTAAAACATTTTTGTGAGAGTGTTGTGTGATTCACACCTTGAGCGTAGGAGTGTGCGCCACTCTCCTTTGCGCCACAGTTGACACGGTTTTGGACAACATGGAGGCTGAGGTGTGCGCTTTGACTGACGGCTGATCTGGTACGGTTCTGCTGGGTGATAAGACACCACGGCTAGCCTGCTGCGACTCCGACAAAACTAAAACAACACGACACAGACACAAAGAGTGAGTGGTTATGTCTCCTTAAATACATTCCATGACATCAAAGTTATCTTTACAAATAGTAATTATTTTATTCATTGTTTTATAAAGCATAAAGACATGCTTTTTTTTTCTCTCCGTTGTGTAAGGATCATATTTTTAAAAGAATCCTTCCGTACCAGGTTTTTTTGCGGAGACGAGGGCGGGGTTTGGCCGGTGCATCAGTCTACGTTTCTCGCCCGGCCCTGCGGCGTTGGACATCGGACGTGGTGCAGGGGACGCAATCTTGGCGGCGGACGCGGCGAGCTGCGCCGCCTGCTGCTGGGCGATCTGCATGCGCTGATAACACATCTCCTGAGCGGTCAGTCTGCGCTGAGGCTTTGGCGGGGCGTTCATCGTCGTCTCCGTCTGTAGCAAGCAGGGAATAATATAACAACTGCCTTCATGTTCTGGTGCAACTACATGAAGATACAGGACTGTGTAAAAGTCTTGGGCCCCCATTGTTTCTTCATATTTTGCTTCCAGAGAGCCAGACTTTCTTGAAGGACTTGTTGTCTGTCATTATTTTCAGTCCAGTCCCTGTACCTGAGCGGTGTCAGAGCAATGTTTTTTGTTTTTTTGTTTGTTGAGCCACACAGTGACCAATGAATCATAATCAAGCATAAAAAAGTATCTAACTTAAGTCCTGACCCTGTGAGAAACAGATGCAGATGGTGACAGATGATCAGGGCGGTGATTATATACTGCTGATGCTGAAGGGTTGGAACAGACGAGAGGGGAAATGAGGTCGCTGCTGAGATTGCTACATAAACAGAATAATTTTTTATCTTTAAATTGTATCTTTCAGCCTGTCGCATTAAAGGATTTCCTCCCATTCCTTTAATTGAATCTACATCGTTTCATTTAATATGAAGATTTCGGTCTTCATCAGGAAGATTCCTCGCAACCTGGATTTGGAAAGTCTAACTTATCTGGCGCAAAGGAAAATTAAGGACTTTTAAAAGATCTGGCCACCTTTTCTCTGTTAGGGGTCCTTTGTGTTGCTGATAGTAGGACGATGTTGTGAGAATTCAGTAAAATGTTTTGTCAATTTGTTGTATTTTAATAATTAAAGTACAACAAATACAAAAGCTGTCAAAAGTTTGGATACACCTTGTAATTAAATATTTATCTATTTTGATTACTGATTTTCTACATTTTAGAACAATACTGGATGTTTCGAAACTAATAACATAAATAAGTAACAACAATAACAACAGTCATTTGTTATTTTAAGACACAAAAGGTCAGCTGTCCTCGATTAGTCCTTGCAAGAACAGTTTTGTGTCAAGTGCGTTTGTAAAACCCATCAAGCACCACAATGAAACTGGCTCTCATGAAAACCATACCAGGAAAGCAAGATCAAAACGTACCTCTGCTGCAGAGGAGAAGTTCATTTAGAGTCACCAGCCTCAGAAATCACCAATTAACAAACAGCACCTCAGATTAGAGCCGTTATGAAGCTTTACAGATCACAAGTAGCAGATATACATCTCAATATCAACTGTTCAAATAAGATGGACGCTTTCAGTGGGTTGTTTTACAGTGTGGAAAGAAATAAAAATCCATGGAAAGACCATGGAGTTAGAAGCTGTGCACAAACTTTTGACCGGTAGTCAATTATTGTGGAAAAAAGAAGAAAAGAAAAAAAGGGTAAAAGTGTAAGCGGCTCAATACTTACATTTCCTTTGGCTTTGAAATGTGAAACTCTTTTCTTCTGTCCGGGGAAAAGCGTGGTTAAAGTGCTCTGTGCCTCTTGTTCTTCCTCCTTCTCTTTCGGAGGCTGAAACACACATGCACCCACACACACAAACACAGTTTTTCAGAATTGAAAACACAGCAAGTTCTAAAAGCGAAGAGAAAAATTCCCCTTCACTGTTTCAGTTGTGACTTTTGTTGAACTCCACATAAGAAACCCAGGTACTGCAACACCATAATCAACAGCTTAATAACATGAAGCTTATTAACCAGGTTATGTTTTAGGGATGGAAATCACCAGGGATCACCTGATTTGATATTATCACGATACCCAGGTGGTGATTCGATTTGTATTGCAATTTTGTTAGTATCATGATTTTTTTTTTAAATATACAAATTTTGCCCTTTCACACTGAAATGTTTAAAATGAGCCACCTGCAGGATTACAGTCTAATGAGGACATTTTATTTTATATATGTTTACCATGAACATGTATATATATAAAATAAAAAAGTTAATTAACCTCTATGCATCACTCGTTAACCTGGGGGTGTAGTTCATTAAACACTATGTATCGCTTGTTAACCTGGGCGTGTCAATCATTACGCTGCGGGTGCAGTTGATTAAACACTACGTTGCTCGTTAAGCTCATCAACCTGGGTGTGTTGCTCGTTAACCTGAGAGTGTAATTCATTAAGCGCCATGTGTCGCTCGTTAACCTGGGGGTGTAGTTCATTAAACTCTGTGTCGCTCGTTAACCTGGGCATGTCACTCGTTAAGATGGGGGTGTAGTTCATTAAACACTATGTATCGCTTGTTAACCTGGGCGTGTCAATCATTACGCTGGGGGTGTAGTTCATTAAACACTATGTATCGCTCGTTAACCTGGGGGTGTCAATCATTACGCTGCGGGTGCAGTTGATTAAACACTACGTTGCTCGTTAAGCTGATCAACCTGGGTGTGTTGCTCGTTAACCTGAGAGTGTAATTCATTAAGCGCCATGTGTCGCTCGTTAACCTGGGTGTGTCGCTCATGATGCGGTACCTGTTTAGCTTGTCTGCCTTTGTCTTCTGTTTTCACAAATTTGGACTCGTTAAAGATCCTGAAACACTCCTCCATAGGGTCCTCCTCATCCTCCTCATCCTCCTGAAGCATAGAAAAGTCTGCAGCATCACCGCCATCATCGTCATCATAATCAATATTATCAGCGTGCTCATCTTCATCCCCAGGTCCGTTATCATCCTCAGATGACGACTCGGTGGCATCAGACGCTTTTCTCTTGTTGACCAGGCGGCCCCGTTTGAACGCCGAAGCCGACTTCCTGACGACCCGTTCGTCTTCCTCTTCCTCAGGGCTCTCTTCTCCGAACAAGTCGGCGTGACTCAGAGAGCGCGGCTTGGCTTTAGCCGCTTTGGCATCCTTCTTCTCCAAAGACAAGGCGCTCTTCTTGATTTTGTCTTTATTGCTGCTGGTACTGCTGCTGCTACTGTTTTTCTTCTTGTCCTTTTCTCTCTGTCCGCTGCTTTCTATCCTGCCATTTTTCTGCTCCTTGTACTTACCGGATTCTTTGCCGCTTTGGTGCACCTTGTCCGATTTGGGCCTCTTGGCCTCGCTAACACTTCGCTCTTTCTCTCCATGGCTCTGTTCTCCTTTCTTCTTGTCTGGCTTCTGGCTTTTCCCATCCTTCAATTTCAAATCTTTCCGACCTTTTTCTAAATCTTTGGACTTGACCTTCTCTTCGACAACCTTGCCATGACTCTTCTCCTTCTTCACGCTCTCCTGACTCGGCTTCCTCTGAGTCTTCTCCACGACGCTGCTTCCTTTCTTGTCCTTAAGGCTGCTGCTTTTCTTGACAGACTCTGTGATCTCTTTCCTCACCGTTTTGTCACTTTGACCTTTCTTCAACTGGACGCTGGTCTTGGTGCACTTTTTATCCGGCAGCTCGTCATCTGGCTGCTCAAAATCAAGAGGCTCGAAGTTGTCGGATTCTTCCTCTTCATCATCATCAACCGTGAATTCATGAGCTGGCGGGTGTCTACGGGCTCCAGTTTCCTTTGATTTCCTTTTCTCATCGTCCAATGAATCCACGCTGCTTTTTCTCTTCTGCAGTCGGCTCATCGTCGTGGGCCGGTACTCGTTTCCAGAACTTTCCTCATCGGTTTCGGAGTCAACTGTGTACTTTTGGGGTGCTTTGACCGGAAGCTTGCGGGGCTTCTTTGCCACAGGGACGTACTCTTCGTCCGTGCTTTGCGTTTGACCTCTTTTCCTCCCATCTCCCTCTATCATTCCATCTTTCGCACCCTTACTGCCGGGTTTGGCGGAAAAGTTCGACAGCGGATCGTACTCCATGTCCGTCAGTGGTTTCGAATTGTCCAGCGTATACTTGTTCTTTGAAGAAGATGAGGACGTTGGAGCGGGCGCTGGTTTTTTTACCGCTGCTCTCGAGACGGCTGTAGGAACGTACTCCATCGAGTTTGCATAGCTGCTCTTGTTGCTCTCCGAGTCCAACGTGTATTTGCTAGAGCGAGGGGTCGGGTTGTACTCTGACTTCTGGCTCATCTGATAGCTCCCCGGATCGTAAGCGCTGTGGGACGGCGCAGCAGGAACCGCCTGTCTGCTGTAACTCGCTTTAATTGAGCTGTTTTCGGGATCGTATCCCTGCTCGCCGATACGCGACAGCTTCTTCTTCTCCTTCTCCATTTCGCTCTGGACGGCCTGGATGGCCCGGTTAACCAGTTCCAGCTCGGTGGCCCCTGGATCCCTGACCGGGCTCGCTGGAGGCTCTGCATTGTTCTGCTCTCCGGGTCGGACCACCTCTGGGTTGAACGGATCATAGACAAGGTCTGAACAGATAAAAACACAATATACAATTAGACAGGAGGCTTTTGTTAATTGGAAAGCTATAATTAACTTTACGGCCCTGAATAAAGGCCAAGACAAATAAGCATGGCTGGGCTGTTTTAACAGGAAATCTAGAGTAAATCAAATAACCACGCTGTACAACCACGGTGAGCAGAAAACCTCAGAAATACAACACAATTTTAAAATTTCAGGAGAAATGGCCTACAAAAGCAAAAGTCCACATCAGGCTTAAGTCCTGGGAATCTGAGGTTACCAAAATTGGACAGTTACAAGATTGACATTTACAGAGGACTTCAAGCACAGTACGCTGATGAGACTCTTAGCTGCATTTAAATAGTGCAAATATTTTAAAGAAGGCTGTATACAATAGTGATGGGAGTCAAAAGGGACGACCCGGTTCGATATCACTATACCTACAATAGGTGGCGTCTTTATCCGTATTGCGATTCTATAAGTATGCATCATAATTTTATAAATATCCCGTTCGATATAAAACGTTTTCAGAGTTTGATACAATTCTAAACAAACTTTGCAAATAATTTGCTCGTACCACACAGGACGCTGCGCAGCACATCAACCGTTTTGAATTATTTTGTAGGATTACTGAGGAACTGCAACTTTTTATCATCTCAAATACAAACAAATTGAATTAAACAAATAATTTAAAAAGTTGATGTGACGATACATTTTGCCACACAAAAGAACATGAGACTGAATAAATTTTTTCTCGCTCATCTCTTGTATACCAAGTCCGTGATTGATGATCCCTGCGAACATTGTTTTTTCCCGTGAACATTCACCTGATCTTTGAAAATTGACGGAGAACTTGCTGCCAAGCTGCAGAACAGAGACGCATCAGTCTGTGTGAACCCTACACACAATCATTCATCAACACCACTTGCACGTTACTGGAACCTGGCTGGGTATAGGGTCCCCCATACAGACCTGTTTTGGCTATTAAAGGAGTTTTTGGGAGGCCAGTGTTTCAGACATGAAGCAGGTAGTCTGATCATGAGAAAACTTCCTACCTTGATGGTGTCCAAGCAATAGTGAAACGCTGGGAGAAGTGCATTAGTGTAGCAGGGGATTATATCGAGAAATATAGGGAGTTTTTACTCTCATAACCAGTGTTGAGTGTAACGCGTTACAAAGTACTTGAATGGCGGACCTAACACGTTAAAGTTCTCGGATTACTTTTTTGATGTAACGAGTAATCTAAAGCCATTCAAGTACTTTGTAACGCAAAAAAAATGTAATCTGTTATTCAGACAGTTTATGTAATCTGTAAGACAGCAGTCATTCCCAATCCATTAGTGTGTGTGTGTGTGTGTGTGTGTGTGTGTGTGTGTGTGTGTGTGTGAGAGAGAGAGGAAGTCGTCCTATAAGCCCCTCCCCCGATAACCCCCCCCCACCCCCTCTGTTATAGCCCTACTCACCTATGCGGTTTGACTATGTGAGGACTGACACGCGGAAAGATGGAAACCTAATCACAGCGCCAAAACTCGCGGTGAATCATAATGAACTGTACGTACGGACACCGCGCGAAACCGCATAGGTGAGACAGGGGTATTAGTAGTTAACAGATTATGGGCCAAACTTAACTGAGTGATGATGGTAGAATAATTATAAAGACCTTGACTAAAACAACATGCATGAGAAAGCACAAAGGAGTTTTCATTTTCTGCAATGAAAAAGTACTCAAACTAGTTAGTTTTATTAGAAAGTAATGCAGTAATGTAACGGATTACTTTTTAAAGACAGTAATTTTGTAATGTAATTAGTCACTTTAAAAAGTAACGTCCCCCAACACTGCTCATAACTATGTTCTGCTATTCTGCATGATCAAAAGTCCCACTTTGACTCTGACTTCATGTTGTTTAAGAAAACAATGATGGAAAAAGTCGGTCAAGTCCTGAACAAATCAGCTAAGATCAGGCAGATTAAAGTAACAACAACTGGAAGTAGAACAGTTTCTGTATCAATACTTACTTTTAAATAAAGTAGAAGAAGAAGAAAGAATTATTTAAAAGTAGGTGCATGCAAATTGCAAGTCAAAGTCAGAGACATGGCCAAGTGAAATACCAAATCCAAATGAAAGAACAACATTCTACATGATAACAGTTAATCAGACAAAGCCCTGAAAGACCTCTGATGAGTCTGATAAGAGGGATGAGAGAGGAAATGAAACTAAGCTCCGAGACCAAAACTCCCTGTGCCTTGTACAGCCATGGCTAAACGTCATACACAATAATGCTACCAATAGTCCCGTATCATGCCAAACGTAAAACATCCTGAGATCATTCATGTGTGGGTTCACTCACAATTTTGATTAAGCTGCTTGCTCAATGTAAACAAACACCTGCACTGATGGATATTAATTAGAAAAGCTAAACCGAATATCTTTACTGGGATTAGTTCATATTACAGCGCTGAAGTGGTATAAGTGAAATTTAACACGCTGGAGTCGTTTTTAACATTTAAAAATTTCTCAATATCTTTGTCCAACATACTTTTTTTTGATGATGAGAGAAACTTGGTGTTCTGCTGTACAGAAAGACAGACAGACATGTACATGGACCTTAACCTGAAATAATATTTTTGTAAATATTAATATTTGTGTCATTCTCAAAACTTTTGGCCCCCAGCTGTAATATATTTAAACAGGAAGAGGTTTGGGAAAAACAAGAGATATACTAAACTGGATTTTCAAAATGAAATGAGTAAAAAAAAGAAGAAAAAAAAAAGAAGTGATTCTCCTGGTATAATTGGCTAGTTAGTGGCCCTGGATGTGTTTCATTCCTACATTGTTATGAAAGTAAATACCACAAGAGAAGTTGAAGACTCCCAACGCAGGATGCATTGTGCCTTCACAGGAGCTCTCGCTCTCTCTCTCTCTCACACACACACACACACACACCAGCTGAGACCATGTAACACATACAGAGGGGAAAACAAACCAAACAGATTCAGTTACAGCTCACCGTTCGCCTCAGACGGAGGCTCCTTGGCTTTCCTGAACTCGTACACTCCTCCAGCGGATGCTCGGAGCCTGCTGCTGCCGCTGTGCCTGAAGTGGCAGTACGGTCTGGTACAGCCACTTTTCCCGTCGGCGTAAAGCGGACAGTCAATCCCACGGAAGAACCCCGTGGACCTCAGCATGGTCACGCTGAGACCTTCTCATACCCACGCTCAATGTCTAACTCAATCTCGAGTGTGTGTCTGAGCTTGTGTCTGTGTTTTTTTTTTTTTTTTGAGCCCCCGAGCTTGCTTTTTCTTTCTTTCTTACAAGCTTCCTAGTGCGCCGCCATGTTGGATCGGCCGTGGTCTAATACGCGCGTATGTCTCATAAGTAGCGCACGCGTAAACACTAGGTGACGATGTTGCCATGTACACTATGTAGGGCTCCTAATCGGGTTTTGGAAGTGATCCGTGTAAGGCCCCCCGGGAGCCTTGTTTTTACGCGACTAAGGCATTTGCCTGTTTCAAATTGTAATAAAAGTCTTTTTTATATATAAAAAGAAAACCATGTACGTATTAATATTATGTGGGCGTTTTATGCTTAATTTAAAACTTTGTGAATGTGCATATCATGTGATGAAAGTTCAACTTAGACCAAAGCCCTCTTTCTACACTTTCATGTGCTGGACTGAATAAAGTATGGAGATGAAGACACATAAAAGTGAGTCCTATGGTGTGTTACTCAGCCAAACAACTCAAATGTATACATGTAACACAAAATTTTAATGTGACACTTCAAAGAAATATCAGTGCTTGTGTGAAAAACAGTACGAGACGGACAAGAACTTTATTTCAACTTGACCACAGATGCCTTTCCCCTTTTAAGTCCCAATGTATACTGGGTCTTCCTGCAGGTCCAGTTAGAAGTTCTCAGCGTAGAAACACCATCACTGCATCTGTTGTGCGACATCTGCTGCTCATCAGCACTAATGACTAGATACCAACCCACCATGCTTGGTCATGGCCTACAACCCAATCCTTCAGTTTCATGTCAATGGATTTCCATCTCCTGATTCAAATAATTACAATTAAAACAGCCTTCTTTTTCTCTCTTCCCTCTTTTTTTTTCCAAGCCTAGGATTAGAAAACTAATTGTGCAGGATAGGGTCAATAGGATTGGCATTATCTAGTACCGCAGGTTTAATCATTTAATTGGTGCAGTGATGTGCATGACGAGGTCTTTTGCAGCTTTAGGAGGCTATGAATCCACCATCACCTAGAGAGAACAAAGCAAATGAATTAGCCATGTACCATTTCCATCACCCCAAAAAACATTGTCCATATACAAGAACTCAATGTACACACATTCTAACCACAAGCAATAGAAACTCACTATATAGCACATTTTGCACAAGACCTTAGTCAACATTTTCTTAGCAAACCTTTTGTTAAAAGGTTTCAACTTCATTTGTAAATCAACCTAGGTTAATTCTAAATAAGTGCACTTAACTAGAACCAAAAGACACCACAAACATGACTCCTACCCATTTCCCTGGCAAAAGTTTCCAAAGCATTTTTTTTTTTCATTTATAATCCTGCCATAGAAAAGAACATTGATTCCACCCTTGCACAAGCTCACCACAGCAGCACCTTTATTGGAATGCCATGCATCCTCCTCAAAGAAGGCAAAACCATCTGCCTTCACTTCCTTTTATAAACCCCTCACACCTGCAATCAGTTAAGGACAGATTCATTCTAATGAGTGTTTGTTTAGTACCTCCCACCATCACCCTCTTTTCAAAGGACAAGAAGGACTTGGTTAGAGAAAAAGAAGAGAGAAAAGAAAGTCAAATAAAAAAAAAGGGAGGGGGAAAAAGAAGCCGAAATACATTTATGATGTCTATGTTGATGTGCACCAAAGCAAAACAGATTTGCAGCAAAACATGAACAAGCACTGTTAATTCTATATTTTATCTATAGCAGAAGTATATTAGGGGTTTATATTAATATGCCCAATCTTACCAAGTGAGAAAGCCAGAATGTCACTCAGATATATATAGAGGGTCAAAAAAATATATATAAAAAAATACATTAAATAAATGTACAGTATACACACCTTAACATGAATAATATATGCACAAAAAATCAAGCTCACCTGGTTGTTGGTGCAACTACTGACATCTTTATATACAGTATACATATATATATGTGTGTGTGTGTGTGTGTGTGTGTGTGTGTGTGTGTGTGTGTGTGTGTGTGTGTGTATGTATACGCTCTTTTTTAAAACTCAAATTGAATTATGGCTTTTATGTGTAGTATTAATACTTCCGCTACCATGATTTTTGTGCATATATATATGTGTGTGTGTGTGTGTGTGTGTAGTACGGTGTGTGTAGTACGGTTTAGTGAAGGCTAAAGCCTGGAAGCTGTCTTTGGTAATTTCTCCCTAAGTGGGTTCTTTTCCTGTGGCCATAAAATGGGATGTTCTGCTTCTCATACACGTATATATACAAAAAACAAAACTAAAATAATATGATTCTAATATGAATGTAATATGAACATATTATAATATGTAATACAGTATATAATTTTTTTTACACATATAAGATTTATAACTTGCCTTTTGGCAAAGAAAATTTGCATGAAAAAATTTTTTTTTTGAAGCTGTGTGTGAGATTTTTTATTTATTTATTTATTTATTTATTTTTAAATTTTTATTGGTTTTTCAACAACAGAGCAAGTCAGAATATGATTACAAGCATTCAGAAATAACAATAATAACAATAATAATAATAATAATAATATAAAAAATACATTAAATTGTAAAAAAAAAAAAAAAATATATATATATATATATATATATATATATATATATATATATAAGTAATAATAAATAATAATAATAATAATAAAAAGATAAATAACTAAAATAAATAAATTAAATAAAAGAAAAAAGAAAAAAAGAAATTGGGAGGGGGGGGGTTCATTGATCTATACCAGATGGAAATATCACTTTATTACTTTCAAAGAAATCTATAAAACATTTCCAGATCTTCTGAAATTTATACATTTTGTTTTTCATTGCCAGTCTTATTTTCTCTAACTGCAAGTATTGCATGACTCCTCTTAACCAAGCAAAGTGAGTTGGGGTTTTTTTCTGTTTCCAATTCAGCAGGATCAATCGTCTTGCCAGAAGTAGAACAAATACGATCATTAGAATGTTGACTTGTTGTTATCATCAAACCCTCCTCTTTAATCCCAAAAAGCGCCAATAATGGATCCGGCTTGACGGGTCTTTCCATGATGTCTGACAGAGTTTGAAAGACTGAGCACCAGTATTCGTATATCTTTGGACAATTCCAAAACATGTGTCCCACTGAGGCTTCCAGTTGACCGCATCTGTCACATGAAGAATCTATAGTTGGGAACATCTTAGAAAGTCTTTCTTTAGAAAGATGGAGTCTATGTAAAATTTTAAACTGAATAAGTCCATGTCTGGCACAGATTGATGAGGAATGCACCAAATTTTGCGCTTGATCCCATTGTTCTGCTGAAATGGTTAAACTGAGGTCTTTCTGCCAAGCTTCTCGAATGTATTCCAGTGAGACATCACTTTCAAACTGGGAAAGTTTCATCACAATCGTAGATATTCCGCCTTTTATAGATGGTTTGTTCAAAAACAGTAAGTCCATTGGTAAATCTGGTGGTTCTTCAGGGAATGATGGAAAGTTTTTTTGGATAAAGTTGCGTATTTGCAAATATCTGAAAAACTGAGATTTTGGTAAATCTGACTTCTGTTGTAGTTGCTGAAATGAAGAAAAGACCCTTTCCACAAACAGATCTTTAAATGTACATATACCTTTTTCATACCAAGTAGCAAATGACGCATCTAGGACAGAGGGAGGAAAAGAATGATTAGCAGTTAGAGGGGCTTTGATTGAGCCTGCATGCCATTTATAGTGTTTTCTTACTTGTAACCAAATTTTTAAGGAATGTTTTACTACAGGATTGGAAATCTTAAATTTAGAAGAGGATAGTAAAGATGAATAAATTAGTCCAGGCCATGAAGAGGGGGAGCATGAATGATTTTCTATTTCTGCCCAGTCGGTTAGCGAGCTATGTAGTGTAAATGAAAGGGCTCTTATATTACAAGACCAATAATATAACTGAAAATTTGGTAGGCCCATGCCTCCCATGGGTTTAGGCCTTTGTAAATAAACTTTTTTAATTCGTGGGGTCTTCTTGTTCCAAACAAACTGAAGTATGATTTTATCAAGCTTTTTGAAAAATGCCTTATTAATAAAGAAAGGGATACACTGAAACAAAAATAAAAACTTTGGTAAAATGTTCATTTTTATGATATTAATACGACCTGCTAGTGTAATGGGTAATGTCTCCCATTTTTTTTACATTTTCTTGGGTCTGATCATAGATTTTTAAAAAGTTTTCTTTAAATAAGGCTGAAAATTCTTTTGTTATATTGATCCCTAAATATTTAAATGTACTCAACACTTTAAAAGGGTGATCATAAGGCGCACAGGAGGAATTTCCTTGATTGATTTTAAACAATACACTTTTGTTAAGATTAATTTTGTATCCAGAAAAAGCACTAAACTTCTCCAGAACTTCCATAATAATAGGTATCGATTTTGAAGGGTCAGTTATATATAGTAAGAGATCATCCGCATAAAGTGACACTTTATGTTCTTTCTGTCCCCTTGTTATTCCTTTATAACTATTATGAGCACGAAGAGCAATGGCCAAGGGTTCTATGGCAATAGCGAATAAAAGGGGGGAAAGAGGACATCCCTGCCTCGTGGAACGGTTAAGTGGGAAGTATTCAGAATTTATTCCATTCGTTTGTACTGAGGCTTGGGGGTTTATATATAATAGCCGAATCATTGAGATAAATTTAGGGCCGAATC
>JAAGKR010003875.1:0-59683 GCA_011419295.1 Clarias macrocephalus
TTCCTGACACAGGGTCTGCTCAGACCAAAGGAGATAGAGAAAAAGGAGTCACACTTTCTAGCTTTAGAAAGATTGTTGTTAACTGTCTGCTAAAAAAATAAAATAAAATAAAAAGTTACACATCATAAGTTACTAAATGTGGAAATAATTAAGCAGCTGAATGACTCGATTGTGAGATGCTACAAACACAAACAATAGGCAGAGGTTTTATCAAGACAAATACAGAGAGAGACCGACAAAGAGACAGACAGACAGAATGAGAGAGAGAGAGAGAGAGAGAGAGAGAGAGAGAGAGAGAGAGAGAGACATTTATTATTATTTATTGTTACTCTTTCTACTCCGTATTTTTTTAATCTCTACTTCTATTTTCCTGTTTCTTATCTCTAAACTTTGGCAATACGAATGTAAATATTTGTCATGCCAATAAAGCACCTTTGAATCTTGACTGAAAAAGAGACAGACAGACGGAGAGGGACAGAGAGAGACAAAAGACAGACAATGAGACAGACAGACAGACAGAGAGAGACAAACGACAGACAAAGAGACAGACAGACAGAGAGAGAAAGAGATATAAAGAGAGATAGAGAGACAAAGAGACAGAGACAAAAGACCAACAAAGAGACAGACAGACAGGCAGAGAGAGACAGCGAGAGAGAGAGAGAGAGAGAGAGAGAGAGAGAGAGAGAGAGAGAGAGAGAGAATGAGAGAGACAGCAAGAGAGAGAGACCGACAAAGGGACAGACAGACAGACTGAGAGAGAGAGAGAGAGAAATTGACAGAGAGACAGGCAGGCTGAGAGGAACAGAAAGAGAGTGAGACAGAAAAAGAGACAGACAGACAGAATGTGAGAGAGAGAGAGAGAGACAGAAAAAGAGACAGACAGACAGAATGAGACAGACTGAAAGAGAGAGATTGACAAAGAGACAGACAGAGAAAAAGACAGGCAAACAGAATGAGAGAGATAGAGACTGACTATGAGACAGACAGACAGAATATATATATGTGTGTGTGTGTGTGCGTGTGTGAGAGAGTGAGAGAGAGAAAGTGTCCTCAGAGACCAGCATGCATTGTGAAACATTTAAGTTGACTGTTGAACTCTCCAAAGGACCAGGTTTGACTGGATGACTCACAGTGATGGCACTCAGGAGTAGGCAAACAATCTGACACCAAGCAGTTCTGCCAGCAGAGGAGTAAGAGTGGCTCGGAAAGTACCAAGAAAGCCCCCTGGCTCGTGGGGAAATCTTCTTGATAACTTTCAATTTAATAATAATAATTAAAAATAATAATAAATTAGGCACAATTACACTAATCAGATCATACTGGAAGTAAAGAAACCATTTGTGAAACAGATGGAAATTTCACTGGTGCGTCTGCATTGGCGAGTAGAATGTGACGAAAGCCCCAGAGTGTTTAGCAATCGGGAGATGTTCTGATAAATAATCCCAGCAGTATTGGGCCACAAAGATTCTGAGCTTTGGTCTATGGAGGTCGAAAAAGGAGGTCAGGGTAGTGTCAGTCTGCCCTCAAAGCCTGATAACAGGGGATATGCGAGGACAAAGGATAGAGGTCTTTGATATAAGCGCGTAAAAATTAGACACATAACCACACAACCAGACATGCGGGGGCAGTCAGACAGATGAGGGACTACACTAACCAACGGTAACCATCAGATAAGGTCATGTGCACAGGAAATGAAACAGAGGGGAGTTCTTCAAAACCAAAATAGAACACAAACACGTCCTCAATCGTCAGGTTTGATCACACTTACTGTGGTCTCGGTAAACACCGAAAACATCAGAATGTGACGTCACAGCCTGCAAAACAGCACTACGTCCATATTAAAACCATCTTGAAGTCGAAATTTGTTATTCAGCATAGTATTCAGTAAGTACTATGACAAAAGTAAAACTAATTCTTTGGAATAGTGAAGATGTTTAAATGATGTTTAGATTAGGCTACTATTTTTATTTCCGTTATAAAAAAAAAAGCACATGTTTCTTATTGTTGAGGCCACACCTACTTCTGTTACTTGTTCAAATACACATGATGATATGAATATTTGTAGCATGAATTGGATGCAGATACAAATGCAGATAATGGCATTGAATTACACACGGTTAAAAGTGTAATGTAAATCCGGACCTGCCAATGGGTACTGGGAATTTAAGGGGTTAAGCCTAAGAGCATAGTAAAAAAAAATTATAATGCGGGCTAAAGAATTTGGTTGAGCAGTAACCTAAATTTACTCTGAACTTGCTAATCATTAATCAGAGCACACAGGAAATAGTTGCTATATTGACTGCCTTTTAGTTCTGACTAGAACTTTGTTCACATTTAATTGATTTACTGTAGCAGTGGCTTACTTTATATCCATAACCATCGTCATCTGAATTTTATCTAGTGCATATAGTCCATTTGAGAAAAAAAAAAAAAAAAACGATGATGAAAAAATGAAAATGAATCCAAGCGACTGATCCCTGTCCAAGCGCTCTCCCTCCAGCAGTCACTGAGCGAATCAACACCTGACATCAGTGTTCTTATCAGTGCTTACTATAGCAGCAGTGCTGGCTCAGTGCGTAAGGATCTCTGCTCATAATTTCTGAGTTCAGTTCCCAGGTCTGCTAGAGAGTCACTGCTAAATGCCTGGGCAGGGCCCATGACTCTCAATTGCTCAGCAGTATGCTTGGATTATTTTGTATAAGAGTGCTTGCCAAATGAATGAACGTAAATAACTGTACTGTGAAACTCTGTAAAGAAGGAAGTTTTGGTTGGAACGAATGAAGAAACATTAGCAAGCTCATTAAAAGTTGCCATGGCAGACCAAACCCCTTCCACAATACACGTTCAGGGGACATAAACAAACTAGAAGCTTGCTTATTTCACCTTCACTCTACTGCATAAATGTTTGTCCTGTTTAAACTGAGCCAGTCCGACTGTGCCAGTGTTTACACATCTCTCTGTGCTGGTGCTTCCATTCCTCAGGTTTCTATTATGTATCCACACAAACATAAATAAATGCATCCTTCTGTTGACAAAGGAGTGCGGTGACATCACCTGATTCATGCATGAGAAATAAAGAGGATGCGGTCCTATTCAGAAATGCAATGAGAGGTGTGCTCCTTGGGTGTGTACAGTATGTCATGACGCTTAGTCATTAAGATGTACACTCAGCAGCCATAATATTAGGCCCTGTATTGTGTATCGTTCCCCTTGTGCCACTTGGACAGATCTGGTCCCTGTCGTGCCGTCTCCACAAGACCTCTAGGGGCATGCTGGCACAAAGACATTGGCAGTGGATTTGGCATACTGTTCGCTATATGCTGTGGGTTGTGGGGCGGGGCCTCAACGCCTTGGACTTGTTTGTTTGGCGCATGCTCGATCGGGTTTGGACCTGGGAAGTAGTGATGGGGCCGTTCACGAACGATTTGTTCTTTTTGAAGAAGTCTTTAACATGACTCAGAAGAATGAGTAGTCTCAGAGAGCGATTTATTCATTTACTTGCACATGCACAAAGCCTGCACATGTAAAACCTCCGTAGGTTATGTACAGGAAACAGAAATGAGTAATTACCTTTGAGTCTGAATAGTTCGTTCTTTTGTCACATGACTCCCATAGAAGCTAAAATTGCAGTGCAATAGATTCACAAGAACGAAACTACTCGGACTAGAAGATTCACGAGAAGAACCATTCAATTCTGATTCCTGTGTAATTAACTGCATAGCGTCTATAAGAGTCCTTAGCTGCATTGTAATTGCATTTTTTAATACCGCAACTATAACCAAAAATTGTGTAAGTAGATGTGCTAGGGGTCTGTTTATTTGAAAATGTAACATTTTATTTTATTTCTGATCAAAAAAACAAAGTGAACTAAATGACTCAAAAAGATTAGTTCATTTTGATGAACTAGATTCAAAGAACTGAGTCACTATAATGATCCAAACTTCCTATTGCTATTGGGAAGTCTGGAGGCTGGGTTGAAGGCTTTGTGCTCTTTCCCTGCTGGGCCTTGGTGCGGCGGGTTGTGATGCACTGGGTGTGCTGGTGCCTTTCTATTGGGGCCAGCAATTTTCAGATTGGACCTTTTATGTTGGCCTGACCTTGGGTGCCTGTCCTTAGTTTACCGGTATATAATTGATAACCATGGTGTTCATGTTATGGCTGATTGCTGTATAAACCTCCAATATGCTTCAATATGTGGTGATACAAACAACATAATAAACACCCAGATTAAAGATAAAATGCAATCATAACTTGACGGTGTTTGTCAAGGGTACTCAGCCAATAGTACCCTTGACTAAAATATCTGAGTATGAGATTACGCTATGACTAGTAAAATTACATCATGATAAGGAGATGATCATATGTCCTGCTGAACAGGAGCCAGCAGCACAGCAGCAACAGGAAATAAGGAAGGAAGAAAGGAATGCTCACCCTGCCCCCTTTAGAGACCTCTGCCTCTATTCTCTCTTTTCTCCCTACCCTCGCCCTCTTCTCTTCAAGGGAAAAATAAATAAACCTCATGTGCACTCCAGCTCCACCAAGCACAGCAGGCCCTCCACCTCCACTTGTGCCCTCTCTACACTATCCCACTCCACTCCTCCGCCTCGCACACTGACAGGTGTCTCTGATTAAGCCTGTAAAAAATGGCGGCAGTCACGCCAGCCATCTCTCCTCCAGCATTCCTGCAGCATGACTACGCACTTTCTCCCTAATGGTGTTCTCCTCCTCCTATCTCTCTCTCTCTCTCTCTCTCTCTCTCTCTTCATTTCTTACCTTCTCATTAACCTGGACTTCCTCTTACTGTTTGTCTTGCTGGTGACCCCAGGCAGTTTTTTTCCCCCCTCCACCCATATTAGAAAGCTGAGATAAAGTTTGGTTTTACAAAAAAGGAGAAACAAAGATACATTTGAGAAGTGAATAGAAACCAGGTTGCAGTTGCAGGGTGAAAGAGTGGGTTGTGGGTATCTAACTGTGTGTGTCAGAGCGAGGAAGATATTTGTGGGATGCATGAATGCACATGTGAGGGGGGAGTCAGAGATTAGCGGGGTTCCTAAATCCATGTGACTCAAAGTGTGAAGGGTTTATGGAGGTTTATGAGCATGAGTGAAATGGAAAGAATTGCATATGTGTGTGGCATACAGTTAGACCCTGTTTTACTAAGATCCTAACTAGGGTACGTTAACGTTTATGTGCATGGGTATCAGTTGTGTACACAAAAAAGTTCTGACTAATTTACTTCAAAGATTAATTGTGTGAATCGAGGAACATTTACGGTTGGTGTAGAAAGCGTCATGTGAAATAAGTTTCGCGACTACTCCTTGTCATTGCAAGTTCAAATCTCAATGGTAGGATAAATGAAAGTTTTTCGCAGGTTTACAGTGGCATGGGAGGTGTGACTATGCGGTGAAAAATCTGAGGTCAGCTTTGCCACTGTTACATTAAGGTTACAATGTGTAGGATCAAATTTGAGTCATTTTTATTGACTCAGGAGAGAACACCATGTATAATATGATGCTCGCGAGCTGCAGTGACTCACCCTGACTGTCTTGTGAAAGTACTTCACAGTCAAGCTTGAGTCTTGGGTTAGAACTGGCAGGAAATGTATACACAGTAATGTTAAATGGTCAGATATGTCAAATATCATTACGAGCAAACTTTAGACGCAAAAGACGCCTGGCTACTCAGTGACAAACAGCCAATAAAGAGACGGAGGGCGTGCAAATAAAGAGGATTGGCTGATGAGAGGAGCAACAGAAAAGCATTCACCCGGTTATCAACAGACCATGTGATTGAATCCTGACAATTCCACAACCATCCATGCCTGGGAGCGAAGAGAGAGAAATAAGTCATGCTTTCAGTAACAGTGGCATTAACCAATCACGGATGTCTGTATGCAGAAGAGGGCAGATTTCCTTCCAGAATGTTACTCTGTCTTGGAGGAACTATGTGTTGGTCTTAACTCTCTCTGCTTCAAAGCATTCTTATGATAGAGGAAAATTAGGGGGAACATGGAGATTGGCAGGTGACCCAATTGTAAAACTGGGCAATAGTGCAATATTATACACAAATGATTTTACAATGTTTAGTTTGGTGAAATACATTAATGTGCCTCAGCTGGCAAAAATTCTTCAACCCTAACTGATGCAGTGAGTTTACTCTCAGTTTTTTAAACGTCCATGTTAGAAGATATATCCTGTGGTCATGGAAAAGATATTACTGTGTTTCAAAAAGGCCAAATTATTGGCCTGCGACAAGCAAAGAAAACTGCCAAGGAGATTGCTGAAATTTTTGGAATTGGGTTGAGAGCTGTCCAACACATTATTGAAACCTGGAAGGATAGTGCTGAACTGTCAACTTTGTGAAAGAAAAGTGGTTGGAAAAAAAATCATGATCAGAAATCGCAACTATGTTTAATAGTGAAAGGAAGAGCATTTAGACACACAACGAGAAAAGGAATAAACATCTGTGCAGTCGTAAGGAAACCACTTTTTAGTAAGAATAATTGGAAAACGACTTCAGATTTCTAGGAAGTATCAAGATTGGACTCTAGAGCAATTTAAAAAGGCCATGTGGTCTGATGAGTCCAGTGTGATGGAATGTGTCAGTCTAAGAAGGAAACGCATGCACCCATCATGCATAACGCCCACTGTACAAGCCTATGGAAACAGTGTTATGATCCGGAGTTGCTTCAGTTGGTCAGGTCTAGGCTCAGAAACGTAATGTGGCAATAAAAGGAAGTCAGCTGATGACCTGAAGGTATTGAATGAACAGGTTATCATATCAATAATTTTTTTTTCTCCCCCTCCCTGATGACAATTTTAGGACTCAGATTTAGGACTTAGTACAGACAGTACTGGTTCTGCAACCATGAGCAATCATTTTCACACATGGCCTGGCCACGACTGAAGGTCATTGGGATGTGCTGAAGAAGATTTTATGGAGCTCCTCTTCTCTTCCACTCTCCCGTCATCAATATAACATACAGGCTGAAAATGAATTCAACTCTGGTTGGAAATAGTTATAATGTTGTTATTTTTGTCATGATAAATGCACATCATGATCAAAGGACAAATATGTTCAAAGAATATAAGACTTTTTTTTAATACAAAAATATTTTTGTATAACAAGAAATATAAAATAAGAATAGACTATATTCAAGATTTTTCCGCTTTCTAAGATGCCAGCTTTTACAGTGCAGATCAGGTTTAATTCAGGTGTGAACAGATGTACAGTATGCAAACACACTACATAATTTCTGGATCCACAAAATCACCAGATTTCGCTTTCAGATCTACAGGAGTAAATCCGAATTAATCTATTTCTATCAGCCTATATGTTGTACCTTTTGGTGGAAACATGCAAATTGCATAATCATTTAGACAAACATGCGAAAACAGCAACGTATGCTATTTTGCTCGCATAATCCTCAGTGTATAAATCCACTAGCACATTTTGCGTGGGTGTTGTCAAGTGTTCATGTAGTTTTACACAAGAAAACCTTCAGTAAATCAGGGCCACAGTATGTGAAAACAGAGAACAAAAAGATTGCCTTTTCAATCATAATCACCAGAAACAGTAAACATCTGCGGTCGCCTTAACCCGTAGGAGAAAACCTAACCTCATGCTCCGTCTATGGCCAACATATTTCACTTTTCACAGCAACCATATTTATACCACATAAAAATGATCAGACGGAAATTACTAGCTGCTTCAAGGATCTCATTCTTGTGGCTGTTTTGCTTCATGACTGTATTTGTTTGTGTAAGGTCTGTTACAAGAGCTCGACAGAATCCATGCACTTTCCTGTACATACAGCAGTCTAGAGTAAAAGCCCAAACTCGCTGTCATCCAGACTCTCCCAGCAGACAATTGCTGATCCACTTCCAGATGTTTCCTGTATTGCTGCTCTGAGAGCCAAAAACGAACATGAAGCGCGATACATATTTCCTTGCTAAAAAGAGTTTCTTAATGCAGCTCATAATTATATTACCCTTTAAAATCTGAGTTGCCATGAGTTGTCGGTGTCTGTTTGGCTTTAGTTTAGGTGTAAACTGGAGCTTTCTTGGTAATTTCCGTTCACAGCAAGAATGTTGTCTTGGATCTGTCTACCGCAGATGGGATATTGGGAAAGACGATGATTTATATTTGTGGGATTGCGTAGTTGATCTCACAGGCAGGCACAGGGATTAGCATTAATGAAACGGAGCCATGCAACGTGTTCTCTTTTAAATATGGCCCCTTTAATGAGGAGTTCAAGGCCAAAGTGCTTATTGAAAGCAAGAAAAATCTCGATTCCAAAATTATTTTAACAAGGCTTTTCCTGTTGTCTTATCAGAGCTCACTCACTCGAAACGTCTCTCGGTTAGGATGATATAAATTTAAAAGGGAGGGTAATACCAGTGGGCAGAGGCCCTATCACACTCTAACAGATGCCTTGTGTCAGATTTCATAAACAAGCAGGGACATTTTCATCCATCACTCCATTAAACTGGAACAGTAGAGTGCTTTTAATATGGCTGGGAGAGTCTTGTCGGAGTTAAGACGTTTCCAGGGCGCCGAGCATGATTCCATTTCATCCCTGATAAATTATGTCCCTGACTTTTACAAACACAAGTCCAGCCTTCGTTTAGCTAGAGTTATCCTAGCATGGCTTTCTCTCCCTCTCTTCCCTCTATAGTCAAAACTGTTTAACTGTAAACCACAAGTGTGTGTTTGCTCTGTCTTTGACTAAATAACAGTTAGAGAGCTTGTCAAACAACTGTAGCTAACAGCCGTACAACAAATTAGGAAAGGTCAATGTTTTTACACCAGCCTAGCTCTTAAACTTGAATTTGTTTGATGGAACAGCACTGGACAGGTTACAAGGTTAAGTTAGTTTCTTAACATCTTTGGCTTGAATAGACATGTTTAATTGTCTTGCTAGAATTGAACTGAATGGAATGATTATTAAGCAAGTAAACACACACACACACACACACAACCAACAACAATAACAAAAAAAAACATCAAAACAGATTTCTCGCCATTCTGCTCCTACAGCCGAGTGTGCGTGCCAGTGTGGGAGTTGAACATTGATCTAATCTTCAACACAGTCTCACCAGACCTAAAGGTCACAGCTTGAACAGTCTTTTGAAAGAGCGCAGAAAAATACCCATTCACTGTAATCATTACTCATTTTAAGAATGGAACTAATATACCCACAGTGAATGTGTCTACAATATGCATTACATTTACTGTATGAAGCCCACCAGGGCTCTCCCACTCCGGAAATATGATTCCGTCACACACTATCACTTATATCGCAAAGGATTTTAACAGTTGACAGCCATAACTCAGACGCAAAATAAACAGCGCAGTTAATATATATTTGTACTATCTTCCCTTGAGTACACTGATGCATTATGCTTTTTATTCGTTAATCTCTTGTTAAATATAGCAGTTGAGGAGTTGTTCATTAACATAGCCGCACAGTTGGGAAGTGTTGAGCTGACCTCGTTCTGATCCTTCAGTGAAACATCGCTTTAAGCCAAACATATGCACGCTCACCCTTGATTGTTTTAATTTCAAAAAGACTATATTGTTGAGGTCACATATTAAAAGTATTAATAGCCTTTCCCCTGCTGATGGTTATGTTTTTCATCTGGAAACCATTGTGTCCAGTTTTTCATTATTTTAGACTCATATTTATTGGAAGACTGAACAGCCTGGATGGTGGTCAAGCACAGGGCCAGAAATGTCAATGAAAACTAAGTAAGACATCCAGGGTTTGCCAGTTTTTTTTTTTTTTTTTTTACTATTGTGGGTTCCTCTGCAAGGCAGCATAGTTACTGAGGCCACCAGGATTACTGGGTTTGATCCCTGGCACAGTGTATTAACTCATGTAACAGTGCAGAAGCACAGATAGTGTATCTAAACAGATAGTTGATGTACCTAGAAAAGTGCCAGTACTGGCAAATGTTTAATAAAAAAAAAAATTGGGGAATGAGGCCTCATAAAGTTTTGATTCTGGGAAGGCCATTTAATTTTTACTGGATTTCAAATAGCGTATAAGCACACAAGGCAAACAAAATGCAAACCAGCACTATTAAATACGCACCAAAAGAGTTTCCATACACCACGGTCACACAATAGAGACATAATGTTGGGACATAGAAAGAGCTGACAAAACAGTGCGGGCAGCTATGAGAGACTAGCCTTCAAGAAATGGGGTTGGCTTGGAGAGCCTGAGGTTAGGGGCTTGTATATATACATGGATATGCCAGCAGTATCCACAGTGGACACACAGGGTGGAGGGTTTAATTGATTCCAGTTTCCTGTTGGCTCGCTCGCTCTCACATATTCGCTCTCCTTCTCTTCGCCCTATTCATACACATGCATTATTCCGAAAAATAAATAGTGATGGGAACTGCGTAAGGCATACCCTGTCAATCAGAGGTGATATATGATAGAGATGGATATATGATAGTCGATATCGTTTGTCCTTAGCCTCAAGCACAGTACAAAGTTTAAATGCAGAGCAGGGGAGTGAGAACGCTGGTCTACACTCAGATCTGGCACAACTTAGTCAACTGCAGAAACACAGGGGAACAACACAAGCAAATGAGATGATTAGTTCCATTATGAAACCCTGAGGACTCTGTGCAGCTGCATCTCAGCCCCAAACCAGAAACAAGTCAGAAACATAGAAAGACAGAGGTTTCTCTTGCACATCTGATAATAGAGCTCCAGTTTGAAAAAATTTCCCCCACGAACAAATGAGAAAGTTACAGTTCCATGTTTTAAAAAAAAAAAAAAAAACCAGCTGAAGATTTGAGGTTCATCTTTCATCAATTCTCTGCTAGCCTCATTCAGAAACTGAATGAGAACGGCTGGATGAAAAACATTCTTGAGAGAGCCACAAAAATATCTGTTTTGGCTATGACTCACATCTTCTGTGCCTGGTGAGAACTAAAAAAAGTAGGTGAAAGGAAATTTCAAAGCATGTTCTTCCTGATCACCCTGGTATGTTTTTTTCTTCCCTGATTTTAGGCTTGTATTTAAAGGATTAAGTGTGAGATTCTTGAAAGAAAGAAAACAGAATGAGCAGACAACTCTTTTACCAAACAATATTTAAAGGGCATTAGACTTCATACATGGCCTGTGAGCAGTGAAAGGCAGTTCCTAAGCATATGATTGAAACCATTTGTGAAATCAAAATCAAAGGTCAAACACTGAACTTTTTTGGCAGAGCACATGAAAGTCTGTTTAAATCCTCTGTCTTGCTTGATCTCAGAATAAAAACAGAAAAATGAGCAACTTACAGCCTTGCGGTTGCACAACTTCAGCCCAAATACCTTTCGCATTGCACAGTGGGCTTCTCTTTCCCATCCTAATCATTAATACGAGAAATGCCTATGAGCATTACAACAGGGCAGGAACAGAGACAGATTACATTTCAAGTTTTACCTCAGAACATGATGAGGGTTTTTTTTTTTGGGGGGGGGGGGGTGGTAAGAGAGCGTGAAGACACCTGTAATTTTATTATTTTGAGTAACATAAACATCAGTAAACGCACCTCTGCTGAATTCATGCTCACTAAAAAAGATTATTTTCTGTTGAGCATCTACAAAACAAGTGTGTGTGTGTGTGTGTGTGTGTGTTACATAAGTGAGAGAAACATGCAAATGCAAATGACGGGTTTAGGAGGGGTAAATTGTGAACAGAAATTATCCAAGCATACGAGCTTAGACTATAAATAAAGCAAAGAAAGACAGTAAAAGGATTCTTTGACTTTACCTCAAGTTATCTCAGCCCTGTGACAGAATTTTCTGAGAATAAATGTAGCAACACAAAGCCATCTGATAAGTCTCAGCTTTAACTCTAAACTACAAAAATGCCATATTGTCCAGCTGAGACAGATATACAAGCATTTCCTTCAAATTACTCCAAATCATTGTGGCATCTGCAAGACTGAATGACAATCTCGCACACTGGCACATGTATTCAGCCTTGTTTATTGTCCAACTCATGCACACATGGCCTGAGTAATTCTAGTCCAATGACCAGTCACACAGGTAAGGTCTAGAGGGATTGGGTGGCTGCAGACTGGAGACAGATGGACTGAGGTCAGTTCTCATCAAGAGAAAGGCTTGCAATGTTCCCACACTGTTTGTCATTCTCAATGCTCATCGATTTAGTGTGTGTTGAGTGAATGGCTCACTAATATCTCATTTCAGTGGTGTCTGCAACCTAGCCATGACACCTGTTTCTGGGTCAGTTCACAGGGACACCCACTCAGGGGAAGTCACTTAAAATCTCTCAATTTAAAGCAACAGCAATGTGATATGGATTTTGTGGTACAGATTGGTAACAGATTTGGGGGGAGGGAGGGTGGTTAGGGGGGGACTTAGTAACATGCTTGTCCACCAGGAGCCAGCAGAACAGCTTCAATGTGCATATGGGCACATACCCTCCATATCTCTGTATTCTGAGTGAAAAGACAAACACTGTTCTTCTGAAATATATTCACACAGATTGTGTTTTGATGATGGTGGTGGGGAGTGCAGCTGCTTCGTCATCCTGGATGTGGCAAGTATAGCCCTAGATGACAAGTAGCGCTAAACAATGATGGTTAAATGATTACAACATAACATAGCTATCATTCAATGTTTCTCATTAATTGTGCAGTCCTGGTCTGTGTATGTGAATGATGAGAGTGCTGTTTGTGCCAACCATAAAACCCAGGGTTTAAAGATGAAAATGGATGATTTGGCTCAATCCACCCTTCCTCTTTCCTAGGCTATAGGCCAGGAAACCATGACATGAAGGAAGGAAACGGACAATTCCCAATACCCATGCTCAACTCTATGGACAGACACTCTAGTCAGCAAATTCTATTTCAATAACCGCGCTCATCGCTCTCGGTCTTTCCTGTTGTTCTTAAGCGTTCATAGTTTTTCCCTCTCTTGGGATTTAAAGGTCATTGCCGTACATTAGATTTATAGTCTGCTGCGGTGGTCAGTGTACCTCTGTTCATTTAAGAGGACAGAAACAAATTTAAAATAAAACGGAAATTTAGATGGAAATGATCACCCGAGTGAGGTTAAAGTGTGATGTTTTTAATTCACTGTCAAGTTACATACATCATTAAGCATCTCCTTACTAAACAGCTGGCAAAAGAAATCACACTTTTTGTTCCAACAGAAAGCCCTTAACTTGTCCAAAAAAAATCATGGTTCATCTAAATTCCATGTATAAAGGGGGACAGGAGACAAACACTGGCCTCTCAGAAGCATTTCATGGGAACAGAATGACTAAAGACGGGTGGTGCACCACTAACAATGCTGTGGCCAAGTTTTTATGGTCAATTAATTTCTTCTCATTTTAAATTTTCTTTCCTCTGAAAAACCTTGGCTTGAGTGACACGAAACAAATGGAGCAACTGAAATTACAGAGCACATATTGTGCATGATCTACAAAAAAGTAGGTTTTTATTTGAACCCTCTACTGAAACACTGTTTTAAAACATTTTACATGGATTTAACTACATTAAAAATTCTCAGGTCCAGGACTAAATATACCGATTGTATCGCATGATCCTGAAATCCATTTCATTCGCATGAAGCCATGTTGAATCTATTAAATAGAAACTTTTATATGTGTACTATGAACATAAGAGTGTGTTAGTGATTATAGTAATGGTAGACCCTCAATCTCCCTCTACAGGTAGGTGGGCTATACTGCAGGACTGCATAAGCAGCATGTACAGTAGATAAGGCTACACCTAAATATTGAACTGTCCTAAATCCTCACTCTGACACTTAGATTGACAATGTTCACGGTATTAATGACAATGATTTATGGTTTCAGAATATATATTTTTTTTACAAATCATGAAATCATTTAAAAAGCCCCAAACATGATTTAATGAGCATGAAGTAGTGTTTTTTTTTTTGGAGTTCCAGTTGACACATGACTACCTACAGAATCTTGAAAGGTTTTAGTGCACCCTCATCAGCCATACTTCCTGTTGAGATTAAGAATAAGATTAAACTGTAAACTGAGGGCTGGCTGAAGTGCAGATATTACATGGTTTGCCTCTTTTAGGCTATAGCCCCATATATTAAACACTGAGATGAGGGGAGATCAATTTGTGTGGCTAAAACATGTAAAACTTTCCAAGCATAATGAATGAATGAACAAATGAATGAATGAATGAATGGCAAGTCTCAAACACATTAAATACCCGGCAAACCTTGGAATGTTGTTCAGGTAATTTGTGTATTCTTTGGCTTTTATAATCAACACTTTATCTGTCATCTATCCACAAAAAAGCCACATGCTAGGACTTCCACTCCTAGCCAAGCAGTGGCTTGCAGACGGGAATGCTTTGACACCCCCACCTCCACCACCTCCACCCTTTACACGCCCACACACCCTGAAGTGCGGTAATAAACATTCTCCGTAAATCTTCCTTTTTCGATCTCCCCTCCTCCTAACTTTTTTTGTAAACAACTTCTTTTCTTCTCTCCGGCTCTGCTTACTCCTTTCGTCCTCCACCAATCAGGCAGCGAATGACACTACCCATATGCATGTCAAGCAGCTGCCCAGTCAGGGAACAGGAGCAGGAAGACTTTGGTTTGCTCCAATGGATTTGGATAAAGTTACACTCTAAACACACACAAAAAAAGGATTTTATAGTTCTCACTGTTATCTAAAAGCAGAATGGATATCAGAACTTTGGTGAGGTCCATGGATTCAAATTTCTTTTGCTGGCAAAAGGAAAAAAAATCCCAAAAGAGTAATCCTCTTAAAGAACTCTTTTCAATCCGAATCCAATAAGTGTAATCAAGTGGGTCAACCTTTACAAACACATACCATTATAGGAAATACTATGTCATTTACCACAAGTTGTTGTGCAGTTTGAAACGTCAGGTGACAGGTTGAAACGTCATACGTTGGCTGGTATAACCATACTGTAAGTGCAATTTCTATGGATCCCACTAAAATCCAACTCATATTGCATGTTTGGATGAGCTGTTAAATGTCAAGTTTTAAGCTAGAAATGAGGCTTAAAGTTAACAAAATTAAGTACAAAAGCAAAACTAAGAACAAGCCTAACTATCTATCCACAAGAAGTCTGCACAACACAAATATGAAGTTATTTGACTAACGGCATTTTTGTAAAGACTTTGACATAAACCTGAAGGGCATTTTAAAACCTATAAAACTCCTTAGTGCATCCTTGCTATTCACACCAGTTTGGTGAAATTTAGTGAGCAACAGGAACAAATCTTGTCTGAGTTTTTAATCTCTGACTCAAAAGATAACAGCTGGGGGTCAAGTGGTTTTGTTTGCTCACGTACTTGGTGTTGACTAACAACACATATTCATATACACTTTTGCTCTGTTGTTGTTGTTAGTCTTTCGACTGATGCTGTCGAGGGGTCGCCACAGCAGACCATCTGATCCGCACAACAACTTGCCACGGGTTTTACGCAACTCTCCCATTTTACTCTGGCTTTAGACCGGCACTGCATCCAGTGATTGGGGTTTGGGTAATGAGTGCGAATTGAACCTTTTGCTCTGTAATATTACAAAAAATATATTTTGGATTACACTACAAGGTTCTACAAAATGGTTGTGTGGAAAAAACTAAACTTATGTATTCTACATGTCTAAAGAGTTCTCCATTAAAAGGACATGCCTTTGTTGTAAGGTTCAAGAGCATTTATGCAAGTGGACAAACAAAATTACTTTTATTTTTGAACGTTAGCTGCTATCCTGTGAGTCAAAAAGATGAAAACTCTAACAGGATGTGTTTCCCTGCATGAGAATTCTGTTGCTACCTGTTGCTCACTGAACGTCACAGAACAGTTGTAAAAAGTTTGTTCAAACATGCATACGTACAAGTCCTAGCATTATTAGCTAATAGTTCATTTCAAGCTGCAGCATGCATGCACGTGTGTATACAAGATCATGAAATAACTAAGTATTGTGAAAGTAGGCCTGACACTGAGGTCTGGGTTACAAAGAGAGGGAGGGGAAAACCTGATTCACCAGAGGAGGGGGGGGAAAAAAGGAGAAAAGAAACGCCCTCGCGTCTTGACGCGCCTGTAGCTCCTCCTGCGTGGATTATAAAGTGAATGCTTCGCAGCTCGGGCTGGGTAAGAGGGGGTTCTCTGTAAGGGCAAAGGAAAGTTCACGCGCCGAGAATCCAGCTTGAACACCGCAAAAAACAACAACAACAACAACAACAACAACAAAAAAAGCAAGCGCCCTTAAGTTTCGCGAGGTTTATTTATTTATTTGTTTTTGTTTTCTTTCCCTCGGAAAAAAAATGACCACGGCTATGGTGCCGCCTCTGTTTGACTTCAGCGAAGTTATCAACAACAAGGTACGGGCAAAAAAAAAAGTTTCTCATGTTGATAAAGCTCGGTGCTGTGGAATGCGCGTGGCTTTTTGGCGCGCGCATCGACTTGTTTAGCAATAGTGTTAAAATGGCGCTAGTTTATAAGCAGCAGCAGTAGTGTGTGTGTGTGTGTGTGTTTGTCTGTTGCTGTGATTGTAACAATTCCCCCCCCCCAAAACAGGCGGGAATTTATTAGCTCGGGCAATACAGTAGACTGAGATTTATGTGCGTTGGGCCCAGTGTAGTTCACGAATCCACGGAGATAAAGTGTTATAACTAAACTCCTCGCCACGCCTTAGTGGGAAAACCTTATCCCCGAGTAAAAACGTGTATAGTAATGCTGGTTCTCTTCCTTAATAAACCGCACGCAGACAAACCTTAACTGCTCCAGTTCAGCTTTTTGAGTTTCACTACACAAATCAACAAGTGGGGTGTTTTTTTTTTTTCAGTCGCTTTTCGTTTGGTTCTGTTTATTAAGCGAGCAATCCTAGAAAAGGCGTCAAACTGTGCGCACTGCACCTGGGGAAACACTTGGTCTCTGACTAACTTGATTTCTTCGGGGCTGTAAACTTTACTTCTACATCCACGCTTGGTTTTAGTACTAGACATGAATTTGGCATTGCTTTTTTAACTCACTACAATGGATTTGCATAGCTTTAACAAATTAGACTGCTAGCAAGCAGCTGTTTCTCTCTCACATACACACTGTTCCTGATTTTTTTTTTTTGTCATCTACAGTGTTTTTCCCTCCTCAAGAACTTCAAAAGTGTCATTTATTTTGCATACGGCATACTTTACATTCTTACTACTTTGATCACAAAATCAAGTACATTTAACTGAAGCAGATATGATTAAATTACAATGGTGATGTATATGCTAGCTGGCAGTGCAGAGTTGTTTGTTCTCCAATGTTGGCCTGCTGCTCCATGCGTATCATTTACTTAAACAGAAATGCATTCCTGTGGTGGCAGCTCACCAAACCGGCTGTACTATATGCTCATAAGCTTATTGGGGTTTAAAATGAAAAGAACCTGATGGACTGACAGCAACACATAGATACGAGCTTTATACTTGCACTTAATTTCTTGCCTAAGACAACTAATTGATCCAATTTCCATGTTATGGTGATCCAAGTTGTGTTTATTCAGCATACTTTATTGAAGCTAGAGACTGACCAGACTTTTTGTTTCCCTTTGATTTCCAGAACAACAAAATGCTGAATTATAACAACAACATTCTTGGTGCTCCACACACCATGCCTGTGCCTTGCACTGGTGCGAATCTGACCATCTCCAACCCCACTGGGAGCCTGCTGGACAGGAAGGCTGTGGGGACACCCACCATTGGTGGGGTTTACCAACGACGGCACTCGGTCACTTTGCCCAGCAGCAAGCTCAACCAGAACCAGTTCCTGAGCAATGGGAAAACAGATCCAGCATTGGTAGGCCCTGGAATGGGCAGCAGCAACAAAGAGAACCGACTCCGCGATCGGTCTTTCTCAGAGACTGGGGATCGGCTGATGCAGAAGTGCACCGGATCTGGTGGCACTGGAAGCAGCCAGGTGAACTCAAGCCGCTACAAAACGGAGCTGTGCAGGCCATTTGAGGAGAATGGTGCATGCAAGTATGGCGACAAGTGCCAGTTTGCCCATGGCATCCATGAGCTCCGCAGCCTTAGCCGGCATCCTAAGTACAAGACAGAACTTTGCCGCACCTTCCACACCATTGGCTTCTGCCCATATGGGCCACGCTGCCACTTTATCCACAACGCAGAAGAGCGCCGTGGACCTCCAGGTGCCCCATCCCCACTTTCCACATCCAACAAGCTGGATAGGCCACGACTCCAACACAGCTACAGTTTTGCAGGGTTTCCCAGTTCTGGAGGGCTAAGAGACAGCCCCACCTCTGTCACACCTCCACCCATGTTCTCCCCAGACGAGCTGCCTGAGTGGCCCAGCAGCAATCCCTTCACTTACTCCAGCCAGGAGCTGGCCAATCTTTTTGGCCCCAGTTTGGGCAGTGGATCTGGTGCTGATCCTACTATTCATGCGCCATCCTCTCCATCAAACACCCCTTATTCCTTTAGGGCCATGTCAGAGTCTCCCCACCTATTTGAGTCTCCGTCCAGCCAGCCAGACTCCCTCTCTGACCAGGAGGGCTACCAGAGCAGTTCAGGAGGCAGCCTGAGTGGCTCAGAATCACCCATCCTTGATACCACCCGCCGACTGCCCATCTTCAGCAGGCTGTCCATCTCGGATGATTAAGGTGTATAAGCTGCAGATCCTCTATTGGAACTCAGCAGTGGGCAGAGAGGCTGTGTGGTGAAGTTGCCCTCTATCTCCTGCTTACTCTTTCACCTTCTAGAGGCAGTAAATTTCCCATGTATCACTTAGGCTTTGAAAAGATGCAGTCAATTAAGGGAACTTTTTATTTGAATCTTTATTTAACCACAACAAGCAAAACCTTTCCCATTCCCTTCGGTCCAAAGCCTGTTTGCTGCCTTGGCCTTATCTCAGATCCCTTGCCATGACATGTGACTGTGCCAAAACAGCTAGAGCAGGAAGTGGATTGGTGAAAAGTGAAAGACTGTTGTACCAGGTACTACTGCCACAGTAGTGCATCGGTGAGCCACAGGTGGCACATTCAGGGAAAAGTTCTGTCTTGAGGACAACCCCCCCCCCCCCCTGCATAGTACCACTCAAGGACATTTCTAACTATCTAAATGAGTTTGCTAGAGTCATGCTTTAATCATTCACATCTGTCTGATGCAGACTAATCAAGAAGAAATAAGTGCTTGGGGTAGAAGTGTTGAGGTGAAAGGACTACTGTCACTTTTCATTAGTTTCTTGCAGCCCAGTATAGAAGCTCTTGCTCTGAGCATTCTTCTACCCCTTAGTTAGATGGCAGACTGTTTGGGGAATGAACGTATGAGATTTGAAACTGGGAGTTAGTATTTGGCACATTCTGTTTTTATCATGTGCTCCAGCTTGATCCTAAAACTAGCACAAAACCATATGATTGGATGCCTTCACTTGCTTCTTCACTGCCCCACCACTACGGTCTCTCCCCTCATCCCTCCCCTCCCCCCACTGTGGCTGGTCACTTGGTGTTTCTTGTGAAGGAATGACCTAACTGGTGATTATCTCTTAAACACTGACTTTTTTCTTGCCTTCCAATCAGTGAAGGGGGAATTCCAGCATTCCCAAGGTGCAGCTGAACTTCCTTCAACTTCACTTTACATATTAAAGCTAACTTGCTTTTCCGTAAAATCTGCTCATAGGAGCACTTGGTAATTTCATCATATCTTTCCATCTTTTATTTCCCCTTTCCCCCATTTGACTTCTTGTCATTGTTATTATGGTTATTATTGTTTGGAAAAGAAAACTTTCAAGACAGAAGGTTTTGCTTGTCACTGCTTATTTAACTTATCAAACATATTTATTGGTGATCATATGCATTTTTTTTGTTAATTTTGTTTGTATTTATCTTAATGAAACGATAGAATATATTTTCTTTTATGTTAAATTATGATCTTCTGTATTAATCTTAAGATTGTGAAGACTTGTCAACTTTTCTTTTTTCACAGTTTAATATATTGTACTACAATGACTTGTTTGCAACTACACTTTGATAAAAATGAAAACTTAATTTAAAGCAAAAACAAAAAAAAATCCTGTGTTTTGATTATTTATTGTAGATTTTTCCATTCATATTCCCAAATATTGGACTGCAAAACCATTAGGTCTAATGTTTCGTTGATTTATACTCACTAGAGTGACATCAGGGCACTCATCTTATTTTTGTAGTCAGTTGTAATATTATTTTTTTTTTTTTTTAGCTTTTAATATATTTTTTTGCACCCCCCCCCCCTTTTTTTTTTCATTGTTTAAGTTAAGGCAAGTTTAGTCCTTGCATGTAGCATTTTCTCCTTAGTGCCAGAGGTGGTAATACTGAACTGTATATAATGAGCACTAGACATCCTGGAACATGTTTGGCAGAACATTGTTTCCAGAGATAGTAGCGAGTTGGGTTCAAGATGATTGCCTTAAAGCTTCTGCTTAGGTTCTTGGTACCACCCTGAAGTGCATTTTAATGTTGCGTTGTGTTCAGTTAAACTGATTGTGATGTGATATCAATGCAGGTTACAAAACTTCAGTGTTAAAAGCAGTTCCTCCAGTTACATGTGTTAATTAGATGAATTGCAGGCAATAACTGTGACCAAATGGGTTGGACAACAAGTGTCCCTTTTTTTTGTTTGTTTGTTTGTGTTTTTTTGTTTAATGATTGGATACATTTTAATATTTCTTCCAACCCAAATGTAAAGTGCCTCTTTTTTATACATTCCATTGGGCTTGTGCTCCTTGCCTTGAATAATGATGCAGAAGCTACGTTTGAGTAGTTACTCCTCAGTTTTTGAAGATTGGTTAACAGGATAGACACAGAAAGTATCTACCCTAAACTGTTGAATGTATTTTAAACAGCGTTTGCTGTTCACTACAGTAATTTCTGTGAGTTTATATCAAGTTGATTGCTTTTTTTTTTTTTGTTTTTTTTGTAATGACTGATTGCAGTTACAAACAATAAACCCCATATTTTTCAGAAAATTGCGTGGAGTATTGTTTTCTGGAGTCATGGAAAATGAGTGACTGGGAAAAAAAAAAAAGATCTACCACAATGTTAAAATAAACCATGTTTTAATAATTGTGATGTCCAAAGGCATGCTATTATCAACACTAGTTTGTGTAATGAGGGCGTTCCTATGGGAAACATTGCGATTGGTAGTCTGCTTTGGTGGGATATTGATCTTGTACAGATCAAACTTCAGCAGAGTCTGCCTGAATACACAGAGTGACTGGTTGGAAATCAGTGTCCGTGGTTTACTCTGAATATTCAAAAACGTATTCGGACTAAGAGAGGGGTTCTCTGAACTCTGGATTAGTTCCAGAACCATCAGATAGTGTGAATCATTCTGAACCCAAGTGCTCCTGAGTCATGAGAGCCAAAGCAACATATGATCATGTACTCATTCTATTCAAATTATTGAATGTGTTTACTTGTGGTCAGATACTGTGTATGACTGGTTGGTGGAATATTCCTGTTTACCTACTCTACAATATTAAAATATTTACCAACTGGGGGAAACTGCTGCTCATGTGATTGAAATCTCTCAGTGAAGGTTTATAAACTGTCATCATTTTACTTTTAATAACCAAGAAATGTTGAGTTACTCTCACCTAATATAATACATATTTATCTGGTTATAAGCCACTAAGAATAAACGATTCGTCCTTACAATAGCATTAATAAAGTCTAAAAAAGCTGTTGTATAGATATTGTCGCTCTGTGTGTTGTAGCACTCTCTCAGGTGAGGAGCAATGGAAGAGTTATCAGTCACCACACTTTCCGGACTATGTACTCTCTCACTTGCCTGATGCGTGATGTGAAACAAAGAGCTGTTTCCTGTTTATGTGGTGCATGCTGTACGTTCAAGTCACATTGCTCTGCACACATTACAAAAGTGCTGCAGGATGTGGCTTTATTCTGAAGATGAAGGGTGGAGGTGTGTGTGTTTTCTTTATATAGGCCTACACACATACATACAGACTCCCCAAAACATGTTGCATAGATTTCCATTAGCTACACAATGGAAATTAGATACAAAGCACGTAATTGTACACTAATTACTGTACCTGCAGTCGTAACACCAGGCACAGCTGGCAGTTTTCTGCCCATTTTTTTTGCTTCGCTACGCAGCTGGATTGTGCAATACTCCTACAGTTGGTAGACTTTGTAATTCCTCTATCAGGGAGCAATGGACTTCTCTGTTTGAGAAAGAAAAGTAAACAGTAAATTTGCTTATTCTGTTCTTTCCCTTATTGTGTGTGTATACGCACACCTGTGTATGCATGAACAATGCTAAGGGAAAACCAGAGAATAAGAGCTACAGGTATTATACTGCCAACTTTTTCTCAAACCAGAACCACAAAGTTGCGCAATCTGAAATTAACTGACAAGTTAAATACTGGAATTATGTTTAAAAATTTGCTGGATCAGATCATTTTACATGTTATATGTAGTAGAAAAAAACTTAATTTTCTGTATGAAAACAATCAGTTAGATTTATAAAATCACCCATCAAAATCCATATGAAGAGAATACATGAAGCTTTTTTTTAGGTTTAGGTATATATATATAGTACATTATACCAAGGATCTAAACATATAACGCATGCTTATAATTTGTTTCTGAAATTCCGTCATGACAATACATTGTACGGTATATCATTTTAACATGTTTATTGAAAAAAAAAAGGCTTGCCTGCAAGAAATTGCATGCATCAGATATGCAGCCATGTAATAACACTCTCCTCTCCCTGTCATTCATAACAACTTTCTGGCACTTTCCCCATCACATTGTTTTTGTGGTTTAGGAAATGGCGGCTTGTTTGTGCACGGAGAAAGGTTTGTAGCTGCGCTTGGTTATCGGAATAGTTTCTGCTAAAACCAGACTGAGTTTCAGTCAGTGTTTATATATATATACTATATATACAATATTAATATTGTATATATATATATATATAAGCTTCCTGCATATTTGGTTAAGGCCTGGCTGGTAATTGACTTGGCTTCACAGATGAAACCAAGAAATGTTAGGTTCAAAAAACACTTCATGGTGTAAATATCAGTAAATGAAAAACTAAATTCTTATACTGTATATTGTCTTAAAATCATCTTTTGATCTCAAACCTGAATGTGACCAGTGTATAAAAATGGCCTTCATGTTCCACTCATTTTGGAATTATGAAGCAAACACAAGCACACAAACATAAGAAATAAGAACTAGGTTAAAATAAAATAAAAAGGAACTGTCAAAATGAAAATGCTAATGACGAGTTAAATAACTTGTCCTGTCTACTTTTGCTGCTGCGTTGGCTTTGACATTTGGAGGACTAGAGAGTGGTAGATTGACGTGCACACGAGCTAAAGTGCAAAACCGCATTTTACTTTCATGAGCTTCCTGTATCACACCTTCATCAGACCTGGGTAGAGCCACATGAAAAGCCTCTCCGTTGTCAAGACAACACTTGTCCTTGATTTTTTTTTGGTTTAAGTCTCATGCTCAACTTGTGTGTGGTGTTGATTACAGGACTACTGGATACTACTGTATTGTTTGAAGGCCAGACGGACAGTCAGACATTTTTTAGACATTTGTGAGAGTAAGAATGCTGACTGCTGAACTGAACTGCAGACTGAACACTGTCACATCATGCTCCCACTAGACACCATTTGGCAAGTAACCGCTGATGTTTGTTTAATGTGTGATGGTGATGCTTATGTGTCAGGTAAAAGTTGTAATGTGATATGTCAAACACTGTGACCGAACAAGAATCTGAAACTCTAGCTCTAGGTCCGACTCCATCAGCACATTCCAGAGGTTCCTGTATAATTTAGACACTACAAATCAAGAAGGAAAATATCTCAGATTCTCAACAAATAGAAGACAGAAACATGAAACATAGATATTTGTGTCTTTGGGCTTGGAACATTTTCTAATGCATGTTTCTCCCCTGTTTGTTATACTGTAGTGAGCATCTGTTTCCTGTCAGCAGTGAAGCAACACTACAGTCTCCTCTTTCTCAGGCCTCAACATGTCTCACACTCTCTCCCTGTAGGCCACTGAACTGCTTATCTTCAGGATTAAACCACCAAGTAAATGTCAAAGGTAAATAGGGCTTATTGCAATGATTTCCCTTCTGTTTCTCACGCATGCACACACATGCACGGCCACGCAATATATTGTTCACACAGCATATGTTACTGTTATTACCCATAGTGGGAGCTTGAGCATTTACTAAGAAGGGCCATACTTTGATAACCTACTTCCTCACAGAAACCTCAGATAACAGGCATAATCACTGACACAAAAGGCTGAAAGACTGATATCAGCCTTATCTTTGGACTAGCTGAAAATGACTCACCTGTCTGTTTGTCTGCTGAGGATGGTGGTGTATTTGCATAACTGAGAAAACAGCAGACAAACACGGTGCTAAAGTAAATCTAGACGTAACGAACATCAACAACCGAAGGAGAGCTGAAGGCTCCATGGCCTTAACGTTTGAGGAACTTGTTCAAGTCGTTCTCAACAAGTTTCATAACTTTATAAGCTGGCCACATCCTGACAAGTGATAACATGCCTGTGGAAGCCCAGATGTAGTGTGGTAGTGTTCACATTACACACACACAGAATCATACACACTCATACACAAAGCCTGTGGTCAGAAACTGTTCCACCGACAATAGAATTGCCACCCAGCATAAAACCCATGGCGCAGAATAGGGTAGCTGTATGGGAGGGAACAGCTCTACACAGAATGTGTTTATAAAACTTCTCCGAGGCCATGTTCCATCAAGATTAGGCCTGAAACCAGTCAGGCCTGCTCCTGCCATCCCCCTGTCCCCAGGGCTTTCTAACTTGCTCAGACATGGTACACGTACAGCTACAGTACACACATAAAGACTTTGACAAACACTTTGCTTTGAAAAGTGACTGAAGCGTGTCTCAGGTGCTGAAAGCTTTTAACTGAAACAGCATGGTTGAGAAATATCAGAGGATGTGGAAGCATCAATAAAAGGTGACTAAACCATATTTTCCCATAGTCAATAGCATTTTTGTGTTTTTTGGTCTCACTATTAAGGTCACTCAACCACATACTGCTACCTCGATGTAGAAATGCTGGAGGTGCCATTTAGATTAACAGGTTGCTCAATAGATGTCAGAGGGTGTTAGGTAATCCTTTAAGCACTCACCAAATAAATTTAAAAACATGTAACCCTGACCGTCTGACCCAGTAAGCTAAGACTAGTATACAACCAGTCATCTGCACAAGAGAGGCTGACCTCATGTCATATCTCGTAACCTTGACGAAGAGGCTTAAGGGTCTCCAAATTTAACTTATCTCTCTAATTGGTACAAAATTTACTAATCAAACAACGACGGCCTTTAGTGATCAAAACTCTTAAACCTACAACCACTTATTCATATGTGGAAATAATGAGAGAAACCAACACCAGCATGATCCTCTTTAGTAAAAGATCTAAAGTTCAAATTTGTTCTGCTAAAAACGAGACTGTCAGTATTACAAGGAAACACAATGCCTTGACATGTCCCAGCTTTAGTAGTAGAACAATGTGTCAGGATGAAGTGGTCTATTCTTACAGAAAGAGGTCAGGCAATGTTACCTCACACCAAACACAACAATATGAAGAACCTACCAAGAGGAAGAGCTGTGCAACGAAAATCAGAGACCTCTATAAATCACAGACTAACTGATTCACCACCTGTGTGTGCGTCTGCTTTGATGAAAAGTCATTTGTACTACAAAAGAATTAAATACAATTAGTCTCTCTCTCTCTCTCTCTTTCTCTCTCTCTCTCTATATATATACATACACACACACAGAATCATACACAGTGTGTATGATTCTATATTCTATATATGATTCACAGCTTAATATATATATTAAGCTGTGAAGTTCCTGTTTTTATACAAAAACACTCATTTCTATACATGAACATCAATCTGCTGTATAGCAATATTTTCACACCGTGATATACTGTACACAAGCCTTTTCAGTGTCATACACTCAGTTTGATAATCCAGTCCAGGTGTATCAACATTTTCATATTCTTAGGAACTTTCCACAATCCATTTAAGTCTTGACTGGAATCGAGGGTTATAATGAGATATCGCGTTGTAGCGTTGCCAGGAAGAAGAAAGTTTGCAGCTGAGCAGCGTGGGTCAGTGGGATGGGTGTGTGGGATTTGAGTGGGTGTTTGTTTCCTTGAGCAAGAGCTCAGAAACCTTCTGCTGGCTGGCCACACTTCCTTTGCTTGTGCCGAGAGGACTGGATTGTCTAGTCAGCCACCCCGGGCTGACACAGACAAACTATGTTAAAATAATCATTACTGTAGTTTACAACCCCAGTGAAAGAGCAAGGAAAATAGGCTTAAGAGATAGACTGTATCAATAAAACGGTTTTCCATTACTTGTTTCAGTCTGTCTGTCTGTCTGTCTGTCTCTCTCTCTCTCTCTCTCTCTCTCCGTCTCTCCTCAAATAAAGACCAGACCTTTGATATGAACGTTGAGTCAGATTTTCAGGAAATGTTACGTCTGTCTTTTGCTTCTTAGTCACAGTGGGTGAGCACTGATAGACAGCATGTCATAATTAGCTAAATATGAAACTTTGCACAGTTAAAAGTTTCTCACCATCAGAGAAACGTCAATCCACTTCCCCGATTGCATACAGCTGAACATTACCTCAACTTCAAAAACAACAACTTCATTTAAAGCATCATAGAAGGGGCATTTCCATTTCATAATCTATGCATAACACACCTACCTTTACGCAACTTCACAACAAGGAGCCATACCTAAGAGTATCTGGCAGACTGTCATGCCCTGTGGAAAACATCACACACACACACACACACACACACACACACACACACACACACACACACACACACAAAAAGTATTTCTACTTTCCAATTCAAATGTTAGCAACTGTTTTCATGAGTACTTGTGTCGGTTAGAGGTTCAGTTGTTTGATGTTGTTTATTTGTAAGTAAAGATCATTAATTTGCATAGCCATTGATAGTGAATGTCCTGCTTTGATTTACATTGATGATGGCAAACCTGACCTCATGGGAACAGTTACAAAGATCTAACCAGAGTACAAATAACATTGCCAGCGTCTGTTCCAGCTTTGATTTGGAAAAAAAAAAAAAAAACCATATAAAAATGGAGGAGGATTGTCTTGAAATGCACACCTTGGTGAAAGCTGGCAGTGTATAATGTATCGGTAGATGGCCCCTTTCTGGCACAGTGCCGAGTCTATAGCCACCATGGGCTGTGTCATTAACCCAAACTCGGAATAGTGAGAAAGGATTGGGCAGGGGCTGAAACATTACCTGCCAATTACAGGGGGACAGCAGGGCTACAGGAGAAATGCACAACATATGGGACTCAATCTAACTTTGAACACCTGACCTATGGACCCACGCAATTCACTCACTGCGCTGCTAAAAGGCTCCAGAGAGGCCTGACTCAAGTCTTACATAATGTCCCTTATTAAACTCCCCCTCCCGCTGCTACACAGAACCGCAGCCTGCAAAGCGCGCGGCCAACATACACACCACCAATACTCCATCTGATTGGAAAAGCTGAGAGGTGAGAAGTATTCCTTAACACATTGCTGACAGGCCACTTGACAGGGCTCTGACATGCAAGCTTGGAGGGTGGGGAGTTAAACATGAGCAGAGGGAAAATCACACCACCGCCAATTTTTCCTTTTTTCTTTTTCTAATCGTCTGTGTATATTAGTGTATGTGATGGTGTGTCACTCCCTGCGTGGCTCTATGTTTGGAAACTGAACTGTCTGTGGGATCTCACTCCCGTCTTTTTTCACCGTTCTGATGACACGCAGGCCTCACAGCTGACCTGGGTTTTATTTTATTATAAACACTGCCACACCATAGTGAGACTGTGAAGCTAGGTCAACCAATAAACCTCTTACTTCTCTAGTGGAGGTCTAATCTGTTACTAGTTGCATTTTCCACTGAGCAAGTGGCTGCTCCAGACATTATAAGACAGAGGTGAAGGCAGACGGCTGCTTGGAAAGAGAACAGTAGAGTTGAAGTTTCCTATTTATTTGGTCTTTCCATACAGCTCGAAGCATATGATATATAGTGCCAAATCTGTTGTACCAACAGTCCTCTTTCGCTCATCGCCGCACGGTATGTGTTTATGGAAAGAGGAAGCCCATGAACATACACAAAAAATGCTGGAGAATTCAGTAAGTGTTGTCTTGTGTGGTTCATCTCTTGGACCCTGTGCCACAGAGCCACCTGAGGGGGGAAATACAAGGTCGAAATGTGAAAGACATTGAGAGAGACAGAGCGAAGGCTGCTGATGAAATCAGAATGCAGGGACTATAAACTGGAGTCACGGCAGCTGTGTCCAGGGCTGCAGGGACCATCCTCCCAGCCAAGTTCCATGTCCGCTCTGATTATGGACTGGAACAATGCATTCCATTGTAGGCCTGCTCTCTGAATGCCCAAAAGAGGAGTCCCTCATCCCCCCCCCCCCCCTACACACACAATCCATCTCATACAGTGATGAGACTACAATTATATGTACAACGATGTATGAATTAGTATATTCAAATTATGTTCATATTTTTATTTTTATTTTTATTCAAATTTGAATTGAACAAAAAAAATTATCTCTAATCTGGAGAAAATAATCCAGACTGTTTTTCCATACATAATTGATTCAGTTTCATCAAGGCTAACACTCATTTAAACAGAGAGAAAAAGTTCAGAATTTACATTTCCATAACCACTTTGTGCACTTGCATAGCTATGCTATCTTTTACTCCTATAACATTTTGGTTTTGGAGAGTCGCTGTATGCTCAAACATGCTTCATCATAAATCTTACCCGAATAATATTAACATGACCCTAGTTACCTACTCCAAGGCTTGAGAGAGTTCCCTCTAGCAAGAATCTTTGTTTCCACAAAGAAAATCACTCTGAGAAACTAAAAAAAAAAATATATATATATATTTTTTAAGTTTACATCCTGCTGGAATTTCTGGTGTCACTTATTTGCATGTTGCATATGCTCCCATGCTGCTTTGATGCATTCCGTTGTAAGAGGCAAAGAAGACCTTTGCCCTTATTGCATAATATGAATCAATAACTGCACACCTTATTGTATAAGCATTATGTTCTGCAGGAAGTCAAAAATTTTACACTGACCTATTTCACAGTACATATTTGCTAAATTATGAATCCCATAAAACCAGGCCTTTGTGATCCTTATACCTTAATTTAAACAGTAATTAAATCAAATTTTTAAAAAGTCCTGATGATGAAGTAAGAGATCAAACCCTTCACATACCCCCTCCTACCTTTAAAAACAGCCCCCCATAATATAACTGTATGAACTTAATGAGCCTTAACTCCACAGAAAAAAAGGTCATAACACTCCAATGATCATAAATCAGCCCACATATTTCCTGACTTGCTGCGGTTAAACCACCAATACACACCAACACCTACATGCAAGAATCCCAGTTAAAATATTCAAAATCTTTATACTGTTGTGGAAAGGAAGAAAGTGTGGGAAGGTTTGATTTTTTTTTTTTTTTTTAATGGGATTTCCAGATATTGCACTGTGGCGTGTTTTTAAGCATTACAGTTGGAACTGGTTCCGATTTAGAGCTGCAATGTGATGCCACACAGATGGAGGAAATATCTAGAGCACCATGGTGGAGAGTATGTATTCGTTCAGCTACAGCAAGCTGTTTACCGCAATCAGGGTCATTGTAGGATTCAGAGCCTTCGAAATACAGGGTGTGAGACAGGATTACACTCTGGATAGGACACCAGGTCATTGTACAGAACAATAAACACACTTAGACTTAATCTTAGGCACCCTGGGCTTTACCAAACTGGAGAACCCGAAGGAGAACCCAATAGAACTACAATAGAACTTCTTTCTATATCTCTTTCTCTGATAGTGTAGGGCATGTAGTGAATGTCACATCAATGTACATTTATTTAAAAAATAAATAAATAAATAAATAAAAATAAAAAAGAACACCATGGCTGTGCTGAGTTTAAAGTTTTACCATGGTCTTTGCCCCCTGGCTGTGAGAATGTGATTTTATGTACCAGTAATATCCCTGTAGTTCTGTAGATCATGTGTCTCTCCAACTAGTAACCCATCAATGATCAAACCAGTAGCTTCCAGAGCGAATGCTTATTATATCTTTTTAATAAATTATGCCTCCTTACATAAATTAAGTAATGAATCATGGTCGTTTTTTTCTAACCCACTCAAAAGGCTGGGAGTACTTCTGGAGGCCCGTTGTCTAAATCCTGGATTGTGGCAAGCTTCCACAGGTCTCTTACCATATGACTGTGCTGCAAGGTGAAACCTAGGTGTGAAACAGTCATTTGTGGGAATGCCGGAGGCTGGCAGAATTACAGATCATGGTTTTGTGTCTCACCTTCTGTGTACCTGTGACAGCTTCAATAAGATGTGACTGGATTTCATGCCTTTGGTCTATGAGGTATGGCTATGTCTCAGGTTGCCAAAGCACATTTGCACTGAAGGATCTCTGATGGTGGCACAATGAACAGGTCTGAGATACAGGAATGTACAGGCCCATTTATTAGCGTATGGACTCGGTTCTCTTTTAAACAACATAAAGTAGCGCAGAATGCCGACAGAGAACAGAAAGAACCTAACCCCGTCCTCATTTCGTCTTATTAAAATATGTGGTTAACCTAAAATAGCTCTGGGGTCAGTTGTGGATCTGGAGGATATGCTATAAGACTGATTCCTTGCCAAGAACTCTCTCTCTATGGCAAATAAACAATGCCAGATTCTGAGGAAGAGAGGCAGCAAAAAGGGCGAAGAGAAAAAAATAATCAAAAGCAAGCAAACAGCACAGCCCTAAGTTAATAGATTAAATGTGGTGTGGGGCATGTTGCGAGAAAAAGGAGGAAAAGAGAAATATATAAAAGTAAACAGGCAGAACGAAGGATAAGGGAGGCAGCCACAGAGATAGCGAGTACATAAGACAAAGTACACAAAGATAAAAAATGAGGTGAACTGTAGTAAGTAGTGCAGCTGAAGTGCACGGCAGGAAGAAAGGAAAGAGAGGCAGCACAACAGAGAGGGAAAGAAAAGAGAGAGAGAGAGAGAGAGAGAGAGAGAGAGAGAGAGAGAGAGAGAGGGAGTGACGGGGCATTGCTTTTCAAGAGCAGACAGAACAAAGAGGCCTTTGTGTGGAGTGCTGAGAGAGTGGATTGGAGCCAGGGCTTAGGGAGTGTTCAGCAGTGTGCACTAACTGCATTCCTGCACTGAGATTACAAGACTCGTCTCATTTAGACTTCTCCAAGAAACACATTTAACCCTCTCCTACCCATCTCTCTCTCCCTCTCTTTCTCTCTCCAACCCCCCCATGGTTCCCTCTCTTTTCGTCTTTACCCTAATGCTTCAGTTGGTCTGAACCTTTCCTTCTTCTTTCTGATGATATGTTTTCTCTCAAAATAGTTACTTCCCCATGTGACTTAGTTCATATTCAGGAGCTTTATGTTTTTTTAGGCCACTTGTCCATACTCCGTCTATTTACTCAGGGCAGAAACACAGTGAGGTTCTTAAACTAATAAACATTTCCTTTAGTTCGGTCTCTTATCTGGTACAAGTATATGAAATGATGAAATGTTGTCTTCGCCACAAGATTTCTGGAATATCTCTGCAAATTATCCTTATATTTAAAAAAAAACTATTCAGAAAGGCTCTTGCCCGAGGCCCCCAACAGTGGCAACTGTCTGAACTAACAACTTTGTAATCAATGTTAACCTACTGCTGCCCCAGAGATAGATGACTTTGGTATGTCCTTTGCATTGATTCAGTGAGCCCATTCATGTTTTAATTGTGCTGTGCTCATTAGAGATAATTATACTGGCTCTGTTATTCTAACTTTGTTTGTATTGACAGTGCCATAGTAATGCGCTATATATATATATATATATATATATAGACTGTCAGAAAGCACTTATGAACATTTACTATATTTGTTATTACATTTGATATGATTACATGGGTATTGGTGGCTCAGTTGGTGGCTGCCATACAGAAGGCCCGGGTTCAAATCCCACCTAATGCCCAAATCCCAGCCACTGGATGCATTGCTGGACCCAAGCTGAGATCCAATCGGAGGGTTTCATCAAGAAGGACATGCGGTGTAATGTAAAACCTGTGCCAAAGTCGTGTGCGGCTTGCATGGCCCGCTATTGTGACGCCTTCATGGGAGTAGCTAAACGACTGACAACAACATTTGGTATAATTCTCTAATTATACTGACAAGTCAAATGTTCTGTTTCTCTTTCACTTGTTTTTCTGCAGTTCTAGTGGACTGACCTATCTTCCTTACAAATAATAAACACACTACACTATTGTACGACTAGAGGACTTCTTCAAAATATCACAAACCTGCCTTGCTATCTAATTTGGCAAATATAATTATTTGGCCGAGCAGTATACTGACACAGCTCGGCTTGCAGAGCAAGTGTTAGGGAGGGAGGGAGAGAGAAAAGCAGGGGAGGATGGGTAGGCCAGTCACCTCTGGCCCTTGCAAAGCCAACATAAAAGTATCTGGAAGTCATCATCGAAGTACGCAATCCAGAGGAAGCATTTCACAACTGCATAGTTCAAGCTCCCGCATTTCATTAGCCTTTAAATGTAGATGAGCCTGTACTGAGCTGTAACTTATGTAACAGCAAATTGTTTTCCCACTACTTTTAGTGAGACATCCAGTTTCATTTATGTTTGCTCTTCATGCTCTAACATAAATACTTGTCTCATATTCCTTCTGCTCGCATGCTATTGTACAGAGAACCGCGCAGATGTGTTTTTTTCGAATGTGAACTCCAAATCAAGTCCTCGCAGTGCGGTCAGGCTCGAGGAAACGAGGCCGAGCTGCACGGACCACCCTACTGAGACACCACGGAGGGAAAAGATATAAGAAAGAGTGGAGAGAATGAATGATACAAAACCACAAAATACTATTCATGAGAACAGATCCCTCTCAGGGAGAGAACGAAGGCCGTTCAGAAAGACAGTAAGAAATGTAATTAGTGCTTCACTTCGTCCAGGTCCCGGTTTGCACTCTCACTTCTTTTTATCTTTCTTTTTAATTCTCCACTCAGCACTTTCTAAAACCTCTTGTTCCTCCTTGCCAATGCACTCCTTCTTTCAGATTGTGTTCTTAGAGGCTGCAGAGATGGAAACAGAGGATGAAAAGCATGTGGAGGTTTTAGGTGGTACACGCTGGTGTGCAAGTTGAATTTTAAGCACAGTCCTCTTTAGTCTTTCCCATTTGTACACAAGACAGAGGGGCACTTGGCCTAGAGCCTAATCACTGCCTCTCTGTAGCATGCACACACACACATATACACAAATGAATGGCAGCCCAGCAAGGGGTCCTTTAGTCAAGACATTAAAATCTAAGTCTGCCTAAAATAGCTTAATTTTTCTAACTGGGCACCATATTGTTTAGTATTAGTCCGTCTCTCTTCACCTCACAAAAACAATGTCAGTTGCGCAAACGGGTGGATGGATTTTGTCAGTTGGTTGTGTGCGCACAGCAGCATGTGGAAGAGGGTGGGGGGGGGGGGGAGTGCTGTTGTAGATTTGGTGAAAGTTGGACCATATGAGAGTCCTCCTACGCTCACATCAAAGCCCAGGCTGCCAGTTGAATTCAGCCAAGTAATCTGCATTCCCATAGGCTCCCCTGGTTTCCTGTCCCCATTGCTGCAGTCTCCTTCTGACCACTTTCGCCTCAAACAGGACTCCTATTGTCCCCTTGCTCTCCCCCTGTGCCCTGGGGTTACCATTCAGACCCCTTCCCCACTCCACCCCCTCTTCACTGAACTCCATGTCCAAGCTCTCACACCCTCTTCCCTGCCCCCACCAGAGCTGCAGACACAGAGGCCAGCACTCAGCAGTGACCGTTACTCACTGAATGGCTAAGTGTGGAACTCAGAGGTTCAACTCTGCATTCCTCTCACTTCGCTCTGTCTCTCTTTGTGCGATGACTGTGAGAGATGTGACGGCTGTTCGAGCAGGAGGTCATGAGACGGGAGGGTGTTTGAGGGTTGGGGGGGGGGGGGGGGTTTAGTACAGTAAGCGGAGTCACCTTCTCAGCCATATCTAACAAAATAATAGGTATGACAGATATCAAACTGGAAAGATGCACGCAAGAATGAGTGGTTCAAGAGGGAATGGTGTTGTCTAAAGAACTTGTTGTTCACAAATAATTATGAAAAGTTTTAAAAGTTTTTTTAAAATTTCCATTTATAAAAACATACCTTCAGACGCCCTGAGATGAGAAATCTGCATTAAAAGTAAACTATGAGTCAAGGACTGAGTTGACCTCATAATTTTAAATGTCAATCCAGCAAGCTCTAGAGTCCAAAATTATGCTTCAAGGTTCTCCAGCAGATTTCCTCTACGCTATATAGCATTAATAAAAAGCAGAAGCAGAGGTGTTGGGTGGGTCAGCATCAGGTAAACTGGACTATCTAAAAATATAATAAACATTATAATCAGATTTTTTCCCCCTCGCTAATCACTTTCTCAGATGTCTTATCTATTTGCTTCACAAATGAAATGGACTCAAAACTTTAAAAAATGGAGTTTAAAAAAAAAAAGTTCAAAAGCTGCCCTAGACAAAAGTTCCCAAATCTAACGAAATCCCTTTTAAGTCAGGCTTAACACTCTGCCTTAACCCACGCTGCTGTGCACACACATTGACACACAGTTCCTCTACTTTTTGTTTGTTGTGACAATAGGGATTTGGGATTCAGGGTGCACTTGCCTGGATTTCACGCTCCCTTACTCAAAGAGGACTTTAGTTTACTTCACTGCTAACGGTGCCTTCAATTAACACGCCCACTGATCACATGTTTGATTAAAGCTGCTGATTTTGGATTCCCCATTTCGCCCTCTCCTTCTCCCCTCTTGGGGCAGTCGTGCTGATGAGTGAAGAGCAGAGTCACATGTTTTAGGTTGCTATAGTTCCTCATTGTCATGGCAGCCAAAACCCCTCACAAGTGTGTATATTGGCATGCTGACATTTACATTCTCAACCAAATGTCCTCCAAAGCATTTCCTTTTTTCTCTCTCTCTCTCACCAGCCTGCTCTGAAAGGAGAAAAGCCAACTACATAAGATAAACCTTAACGATTAAACATTTTCAATCATTTTCTGGCATAATCTTTATTTTTGCATGTGATTAGAATCCAACATGGCATTCAGTGTATGTTTGTCTTGACCTGCAGTGGTTTTCTCTAATGTCTGAACAGATTTTAGTTAAACTTTAAATGTTACGGGAAATTCCCAACAAACTGTAAGTGGTCAGATCATTGTCAAGTGACAATCATACTCGTTCCGCATTATGAAGAGTCAAATGCAGATTCAAAGATTAGCCTGCCAGATTGTTTCAATAAGATATCATGGTTTAAGGCCTAAACTAGGCTATTTATAATCCCTTAAGTCAAAATAGTGTAGCGTGGGGTGGAGCAAGTGATAAGAACAATGCTGGAATGACACTGGTCCAGTTAGCCCGCAGCCCCATTGTACAGTACCGCCATGTAATCCTGTGATGAGATCACAAAAACAAGCTTGCAAATGAACCTTAAACAGATTTCTTCATTCTACTACGTTTGATAAAGTCTATTAAAGCTGCATTAACATTGTAGCTATATAAATAAAATAAATGTTTTGTCTGTTCATTGGTCAGACCTCGCTCTTTCAATGATATCTTTACATTTTATACAATGGAGGACCCAAAACCAGTCTCAGATTTTTTATTTTTTTTTGCTGTATGTCAGTATGTATGTCTATATGTCTGTTTGTCTGTCCAGCCAGATTTTGTCACAGCATCATGCAAAACTGGCTAAATAGAATTTAATGAAACGTTGCCAGTCCTTCGGTATTTGTATGAAGCTAAATATGCACCATAAATGAAACCAAAATGTTGAGATAAACTTTTTTTTTTTTTTTTACTCATTCAGCGATTTTTCCCTTAATGTGGGCGTGGTTATATGCGCCACATGCAGCACATTGCTAATGCGATACTTTACCGCGTATAGACAGAGAGTAAATAAAGGAAAAGTTTTGTCTTTACATTGGTCTGAACTCACTAAATGATATCTTTACACTTCATACATTGGAGGTCATGAACCCAGTCTCAGAAAGACAGGCTGACATGTACGTGGGCTTCAACCTGAAATAATAGTATCACGGATTAGATTAAAACTGATCAGTTTATTTTTAGCTTTAACCTTTTAACTGTTTCTACAAACTCTTAACTCGTCAACGACGGGTCCTAACGCTAGTCAGTCATAAATCTGCCTCAATAAGCAGTGTCTCTGTAACCTTGTTTAACAAAAACCAGTGTGAGGGGCAAGAGCTCTCGGTGCTAAGAGGGTGGGGGATTCGTTCACTACCAATTTACAAGTAAGTAACAAGAGTAGAACAAATAACCGACGACAGAAAAAACAAGGCGGCATGAATGCTAAAGTTCCTCAACATCCCCTCATCCTGTTCAGCGCTCTTGTCTTTTAGCAGTTACTGTTTACTCAAATGGCATTGCACACACTGACTCGAGGAAAGATACAAAGCAATGTGTCAATATTAAATACTATGAAATCAAAGAGCCTGCTTTGGAATAGTTCGCCAACAATGGCGTTGGAGTCCAATGTTTAATTCATACAGTTGGCCGTATAATATAACCGAATAAGAGACAGGATGTTGGATAAATAAACATTCCTCTGTGGCACCATGAGGCTGAAGCTTTAAACAGTGGTGACTTTTAAGCCAAACCCATGACAGTTTCAGTGGGAGTCATAGAAAAAGAGAAGGAAAGCAAAAACCACAAGTGTTTTGGAATATTGATGTGTAATGAAAGAAAAGGAATAGGATCCTCGTACCATGCCCCTGACCATTGTGGCCTTTTCTCTGTCTCTCCTTTAATGTGCTTTGGTGATCTGGGAAGTAATTTGTAATCATACCATCTATGTATGTGTATATGTATGTCCAAGAACACATGAGCTATGTAAAGCCATATGTGTGTGTTTATACATTTGTGTGTGTGTGCGCACGTGTGTGTAGCCATTTCACCTGGCAATAATTTGAGATTGGTCTGATGACTGATGAGGAAGGGTGTTTAATTGGGTAAATTACAGGAATTCAGGAAAGCAGAGCTCAGACAGACATGCTCATATTCAGATGTGTTTCTTCCAACCAGGATCCACTTCTGACACAATGACCCACAACCGTACCACACTCAGAGGCCTACTAACATGGGCTTTGGAGGACTTTTTGCCTTTGGCCTCCTGCTGAGTTGCAGTGTTTACAGCCAAACTCTGAAGAGTTCTGATCATTACTGCAGCGTTCTGTCTGCCGACCCAGACATTACCCTTCCCCACATGACACACTGTCACAGAAATTCACAGAGTCAAACACGTGCATCTGCACACTCGTGCGTACACAGACGAGCAGCCGTCCTGTATATTTGTTCTCTGATCTATTTTCTATGAATTCCCTCTGCTTGGATGAATTCCAGTAAGACATCAAGAAATGTCTTTACACTGATAGAGCTGGAACAATCAGAGTTTTAACAACATACCATCCCAATTATCCAGATCCACTTACTGTGTGGTTAGGATGCTCCTTTTCCTTAGTGACTGGTCGGGTGCTGGGTGGCTACATTGTGAGAGCTGTAGGCTGCCTGATCAATAACGCTATTAAAGCCTAATTCATTCAGCAGGAGGCAAACTCAATTTAATACAGCGGCCCTGTTAAGAGGCAGGAAGCAGCAGCACATCAAAGGAAGGCTTTGTGAAGAGAATATCCAAATAGAGCCACTCATGCCTAGAGAATGAAGGGCCATTCACCACTCTCTCTCTCTCTCCTCTCTCTCGCTCTCTCTCGCTCTCTCTCTCTCTCTCTCAACCACACACACACAAACTCAATGTCAGATTGTTTTTTTGCTTTACTAAATTCTCAACATTTCATGTAATACTTGTGCCATGCTAGGTACTTGCTTTATTGAGATTAATGACATTAATACTTTCATCCTTTAACTAACTTTTTAATTATTATTTTTTGCCCATATCTCTCATTTCTTTTTCACTTCATATGTTATGTAAAAAATGTATAGGTTGTGTCTTGCTTCTTATCTTTAGATTACAAGTGAATTCTATATTGTGAAGTTTCAAAAAAAATTACATTTGACTGAAGTAGACAGTGGGGCGGCATGGTGGCATAGTGGTTAGCACTGTGGCCTCGCACCTCCAGGTTGTGAGGGTTTGAGTCCTCAATACATGTTCTCCTCGTTCATGGTGGTTTTCCTCTGGGGACTCCAATTTCCTCCCGCAGTCCAGAGACATGCAGATTAAGCAAACTGGCATTTCCAAATTGAGTATAGGTTGCAAGTTAGTATTCCTGTACAGGCCTCCACGCTGCACAGGATAATTGGTATAGAGAATGAGTGAGTGAGTGAGTGAGTGAGTGAGTGAGTGAGTGAGTGAGTGTAAAGTAGACAGTGGGCAGGACAGTGGCAAAGCGGGTAGCACTGCTATAGGTTCTCTGATTCAATCCTAAACGCAAGTAATGGTCAATGTGGCATTTTCTCTGTGGACGTTCTGCACTGGTTTCCTCTGGGTTCCTACCAATTCCCAAAACAATGCTTAATTTTGAATCCCAGTTAAGTATTACAGGGAGGTTGGGGGCATTAACATCACCTGTAAACTGCACTTCAGCTCTTGGGTGGCACCCATTAGCCAATTACCTTCTTAAATGCGTACTTGCTAGATACAAGTTGTTATTTGCCTCTGTAACTCAGCTTCTCCACATGACTACTCATGCAGTAAGGGTGCCTAAAATATTCAGGAGTACTCCAAGAGTAGAAAACAGGAAGAACATTTCACTTTCAACATTTGATAAGTTTGAAGGAGACATTTTTTCACATATTGGCTGGCTCCCAACATCTTTTAAATTAAGGGACTGTTTTACAATTCTGACGTCATTACTGCTACCAGGCTACTTCCTGGGCTTATCGCCTTTACAGCAGTCGTCTTCTTCCACACCATACAGTCTCAGGCCAGTGTGAGGGAAATGAAAAAACAAAAACAGTGGCTCTGTTATTCTATGGAGAGCATATTCCTGGTAAGGTTTTGGGTTGATTTGTCCTTTAAGAGCGAAGAGTCACTGCAAGTCTGTCTGATCACCTTTAGCTTATGATGAAACTTTTGTATCATAATGGGAGTAGTCTCTTCCAGGATGAGACTTTCGTCACCCACAGTCTACAAAGCTTAAGTGAATGATTTGGTGAGTATAAAAATGATGTAAATCATATGCTAGACCTAAGACAAAGTCTGGCCTAAGATTTTGGCATTTAAAAATAACAACATTCTCTACCAATCTCAAAGTAGAAGGAGTATCATTTGAAGACTGGTGTTCCCTCCAGCGCAGGTCCAGAGACATTCAAGATATTCTGGTGGCTTATGGTGGTCCAGTATCTTACTGAGGCACTACTGTTTATGTTGTTTTTTACCATAAACTGCCCATTGCCAGCAATTGCTGATTGGATCATCATGGCCTATTTATATCAACTTCTTGAATTCTGTGCTGTTTTCTATATCTCTACAGGTCCTTTACATTTCACAATATTATAAAAATCTTTGGAAAATGACATCACAGTAGCATCACTATAAACAATATTCAGTTTTTTAAAACCATTCTCTGATAGCACCACCATAATCCCCAGCTGTAAACACTCATATTACTCTTATCTATCCCCCACTTTCTTGTCTTGACCTCCTAGAAGGTTTTAAATCAATTTTAAGCCCAAACCAATCCCAATCAAAAATACCTTTCATTTTGACATCCATGATCAAGATCATCAATTCAATGTAATTTTATTTAGATAAACTTGGACAAATGGTCATTTTCACAAAGCAGTTTTACAGAAATCCAAACATTAAAAAAAAAAACTCCGTAGCAAAACAAAAGAAAGAAACCTCAAAAGAGAGCATGTGCTCTTCAGACTGACAGCATTTACATTTAGTAGATGCCCTTATATGGAGAAACTTACATTTTATCTCATTTTCCATCTGAGCAGTTTAGAGAGAAGGGCATTGGCTAAAGCGCCCAACAGTGGCAACTTGGTGGTGTTGGGGTTTGAACCTGGGACTTTCCAATCAGTAGTCCGACACCGTAACGACTGAGCTACCCCTCCCCATCATGACTAGAAATAATTTTTCTTCTATTACTGGACACTATAGTGCAAATTGTGTGAAGAGGAATGTGAGTGTGCGCATCATTCGAATTTTAATGTAAACGTTGCATCCCATGTAATGTTTTTCAGAAATTGAAAAGGCTACTCAAGAAATTGTTTAGGCTACCCAAGCAGGAACATATACAGACATTTTAAGATTGTCAGTCTGGTACCATCCAGGTTATTCTTGTGGTGATTTTTTTAGGCCATCTATGTGGAACCAAGAAGAAATGGGGAATCGTTACACATCAGACAGAGCCACAGAACAGTGAATGTACATTGTGCTCAGAGTGCAAGCAGAGACTCTGGCAAGGCTACCTATGACAGCATAACTAATGGGCAGAGCCAAAAGCATGAGCTAGTTTTTCTGCATCATGTAGTGATATAGTGAGTCAATAATCACACCAAGGTCTTTCAATGCTGTACATGATGTAACTAAAAGGCCATCCAGAGTAACTGTGTAATCAGAAAGCTTACTTCTAGCTGTGTATGATCCTAGTAGAACTTCTGTCTTGTTAGAATTAAGTAGCAAGAAGTTACTTAGCCTCCAGTGTCTTAAGTCCTTTACACACACGCCTCAACTTAACTAATCTGTTGTCTTTTGTCTGGCTTTGATGAAACATATAACAGTTTGTCATCAGTGGAAATTAATAACACCAAAGTTCTAATGGACTATTTTACACAGAGGTAGCATTTACATAAAACGAAATGGGCCTAAATCACAATCTTGCAGAACACCTAGCCTTACTATGCATAGAAAAGTCACCATTTAAATCCAAAAACAGATAACAATCAGTCAATTAAGACCTGAGCCTGAGGGCTGTTCTCTTAACTATGACACATTTTATAATCTATGTATGATAAATGGTGTCAAAGGCTGCACTAAGGTTAAGTCGTCACTACTAAATACCGATGGTGTACATGGTTGTATGGTGGGTTTTATTGCTTTTTACCTTTACTACAGTATTAAATAAGAGTTTAGGATGATTTTTGCTATATTCTTTCAGGGTAGACGGATTTGATAATCCAGCAGCACTAAGATTGTTTTCTAGCTAAGAAGTCTGTTCTAAGGTGCATTGTGTAATCGTTATATCAGGGTACTACTTTTTTCCTCCTGGATTGTTTTTCTTTTAAGTTCTTTTAAGTTTTATCAAGGGTATAGCAGAGCGTTGATTCTAAGCATTCAGTCACCTGATTAGGTTCTCAGTCTTAGTTGATAGGTTTGGAAGATTATTGATAAAACTACATACAATAGCTGATGTAAATCTACATGTAGTAGTATTGCACAGTAGATATAAGATTAAGACACATTTTACATAAAATGATGTAATTAAATAGCTTAATCTGTTCATCCAATGAAATACTATAATCTGAATAAAAGTATTCAATAAGGAATATATCCTGTTATGATATGTTAACCCTACTAAATCTGTGAGGGACAGTCAAAAATAATCCACATTCTGGTGGTAGAATTTATTTTAATTAATGTTTAGAAAAGACAAATACATATATATATATTTTTAACATAATGGAAGTGTGTGGACGTGCATTTTCATTCAAGTCCTTCGATAGCAGTCCTCTGCGTTTACTCCGAAGTTTTGGCTTCAGAGCTTCAAAAAGGCATCTTATTGTAAGAACTGTTGATATGTTCCAATACTGGTCGTTGAGAATCCCAGAAAAATGTAAGTACCAACTTTCCAGTTGACTTTTGAACCTTTTCTTTATCTACAATTTACCCTCAGACTCGTGGTGATGAATCTATGTTTCGCCAATAATGATTCTCTTGAAGAAAAAAAAAAACTTTCACCTTCCTTGGATTATCAGTGCACATGTTTTTGCAGATATCCAAACGCTGCTATTTATGCTTTTCTAAAAGTTGCTTTGGGACTAGGTACACACTCGGACCACAAAAAAATAAAAAATAAAAAAATAAATCACAAATCAGGCACCCTTTTTTGCTCACATCGTGGTTACAAATGAACTGATGTAAAATGTTCACACCTGCAAAGCAGTGACTGGGGAGACAGTAGCCTCATATGGAAAGAACTGATCAGACAATGCAGCCAACACAGGTTTTAATATAACTGGAGTGCGGATCATTTTTGACTCATCCAAATAGAGTGGGCACAAACATTCTCAGGCGGTTTTGTATGTAGATTATCAAAATGAATATTGACTTCTTCTATAGAAAAAACCAGGTTTGAGAATAAATTGGCAAATTCATAAAAAAATTCAGATAGATATCATTAAAAATGTAAATTCCACACATCTTTATAGCATCCTTCCGTTAAGCCCAGCAATGTTTTGCGAAAAGTATTATAGAGTGACCAGAACAATACTCTCCAATATACCACTTTTGCAAACAGGCTTTTAACTGAAAACGTACAAATGGCACTGAGTGAGGTTTTTAGACTTCTATGGAGTCAGTATCTCTCTTTGACGTTGTAAAGTAGTATATGTTTATTTAGTTAAGCAGCAAGACCTCTGCCCTTCCCATCATCTCTCCCCTATGTTAGATTATATCAGATTACCTCAGGTAGAGGGTGGCTTTCAGGACCTCATAACCCTACAGATGGTGTTTTTTTTGGTCCAGGTGGTCTATACCTATTTCTCTGTCAAGTTATCCTTTTTGAAGGTTATCAATCCAATAGCAGGTCCTTTAGGTTTCTACTCTGTAACAAGAGAAGTTCACAACCCTTCCTAATGCACTTTCCAACTATTGTACGTAGCTTCTCTTTTTCATTCTAGCTGGTACCGTTACTTTATAAAGATTCCAAAATTCTCCTTTTGATCCATTATTTACATGAACAAAGAGCAATATAGATGCATTAATTTTTATGACCACAATAAATCTTAATTGAAGTTACCTAGTTCAGGCAATCTGTCTTCGGCATCTAACAAAGTTTAATGTGATTGTTTATCTATAAATTAAACATGTTCTACATCGCTATTCCCACACTTTATATATGTACCTGGTCCCTCTTTGTGAACACACACACATACTTGTTACTTTACAACACTCAGCATCCTAATAAACCTTTGTGGTGTTTGGAATCCATTAGCGCCAATATCCCACTTTTCAAAACATCCTGCGACAAAGAAGGAAGGAAAAGTGGATACAGACTGGGAGGGGCTGAGAGAGTCCGACTGCAGTCATGAAAGCAGACGCAGGAATGAGGTTCAAAATCAAAATCACTACACTGAAAACTTGCAGTCTTGCATACGGAACAAGTACCTCTTCTCGGTAAGCGTGTTTTTCACAGAGCGCGGTCAGAACTCACTCACGGAGGTCGTTATCAGTTTCCGTATCAAGGCAGTGCACTGGTGCATACGACTTCAAACAGCCTTCCACACAGGAGACACTCAGATGTCCTGCCAGTTGTTAGCGGAGTGTGAGAAGCAAGCTTTATCGGCTACAACACTAGAGATTTAAGACAAATAGCTGGCGGGGTGCCTGGGGAGTTAGGGAGGAAAACGGTGTTAGATTACAGACCAAACTGGAGGTTGCTTTAAAGAAAAGAAAAGAAAAAAAAAATACACAGCGCAGCACTTTCAACAATGCTGCTTCCTGAAAGAGAACATCAACAATGGAACTTCCTTTCTGCCTGCCCCTTCACATGCGCTCTCACTTCCTGTTTTAGAGCATAGCCGACGCTCAGACATGTGCCTGACGCACTTCACCCTGAAACTACCCCTCTGCACAAACATTTAACCTTCCACCACCTGAACCCCCGAACATCCCACACCAAAAGAAAACTCACACGAGAGACAGATCACCTGATCATATGGAAACTGAAGTTCTCCAGGACTGATAAATTATAATAATCAGTTGAATTTCAAGAGAACTGTTGTGTTTTTGACGAGCGATAACAGATGGCTAAACAAGTCAGCTGGGTTTGTGACACTATTCTGTGGTGTCTACCTCTCCCCCTGTTTTCATCATGTCTGAGCTTATAGGCATTGTAGTCTGTGGACAGAGATCTGTGGTTCATAAAGAGAAAAATAGAACATGAGTACACTTGGGTTTGTGGGTGAGTAGCGCAGACGAGAACATCAGAACATTTAGAGAGCGATAGAGAGAAAGAGAGAGAGAGAGAGTTAGCAGGCCAGATGTGTGAGGAATGTTCTGGCCATTTGTGAGTTGGGTTGGGGAGGGGGTTTAAAGAATAGCAGAATCACAGCGCCTGCAAATCGTTAAAGAGTTGTCAAGCCTCCAGCGGTCTACTGTGCATTTCATACAATCGTCCTGATGGCCACCAGCTCCGCAGCCATAATACACATTGGAACTAAAATGTTATTTGTGAGGCTGCGTAATCCAAATCTAAACTACAGGCTTTTTCAGCCGTGTTGGCTACATAGCTGGCTAACACACGGGACATCGCACCGACAGTGATCATGTTAAACTATGTTGCAGATAAGTATGTTCTGAGAATTAGCCAAGAGGAAACAGTCTCAAGAAGAAGTTGTCAAACATGGCCAACTTTATTTTTCTGCCTGCACCTTACACCAAAAGTACAGAGTAGGCAGAAATAAAGTACATTTGTATTTTCCACTGATTCATTGATTAACTAAACAACAGAAAATGTATAACATGTATCTTAAATATAAGGAGCACAAGAGTACCTTGGCCATCCACCTCCCCCACCACTGCCCCCCCCCTTCTCCACAAACCCATCAGTTATGTGATGCAGTGCTTAACAGCACTCCAGAACGCTCTGTGTTTGTTCAGCTGTTTCGGGCCTGCCACAGAAGCCCTGGGAGGCCGGACAGAATTCATAAACCCTACTCATCACATGAAAGAAAAGAGAAAATGCAGGGAAAGGGAAGTACAAGACAGATGGCGACGGGAACGAGATGATTGAGGTCTAAAAAGATACAACATTTTTTTCTTGAAGAAAAAATAAATCTAATAATTTGGACAGACTGAAGAATCCTATGGGAACACCGTATTGTACAGTTGTATCTATATAAAGTGTTCTAACATCAACAAATGCCGCCATTAACAAAATAGCACTTACGAATGATAATATTGGGTTTTTAGCTTGAAATTATTTTATATTAAAATGGGGTTCATATTAGTTAGGAGTTGACAACACTGTCCACAGTACATTTAAAAGAGATATATTTAGAGTAATACAGCACCCCTGCTGTATTACTCCTTTTTCTAGCCGGGTTAACAGCTACACGTTTTGCTTTAAAGTCGATCCGTTTCCACTGTGCAAAGCAAAATATGAGTCAATGTACCCACTGTGTGCTCGATTTTATATTCTCCAAAACCTCTGAACCTTTTCCTCAGTCACCCTATAGACCTTCCTCCATCCTGTTGTTTTCAATCCTTAAGTGAGGAGTGCATAAGTGTCTTGTCAGCAGCACTCTCTTTGCAAAACACTTCCTTCTGAAAATACGGTGGTTGATCTCAGATCAGAAAGAAAACAGACAAATCAGACAAGAATGTCATTCACAGCTTAGACGCACAGCTCTCAGAGCAGCTCAGTCATGTCCACAAATCTAACCAAACTTACAAAACAGCTTTTACACACACAGTTGCGCACTATTCTGAACTTCACCTATTTACATAAGCAAATTATGTTTCATCAAGACAGCACCATGAACATTCAAATAGTAAAGCATGAAAAAGCAGGAAACCGATAGCCAAATTGTTTATTGACCTTGATATGAGAAAGGCTGAAATTTCAGCCTCACTGAATGGGGAAACTCGAACCCCTGGTCCAGCTGTCTGCACATTGCTCTCCCAGAGACCCCAAGCATTCTGCGCTCTTGTTCATTCCATCCATCCATCCATCCATCCATCCCTTATATTCTCACTCATCAAGCCAGGTGATCGATTGAAAGTCACACCCAAACAAAACATGGCACTGACTGTTCCCCGGTTTGCCAAGGTCCCCGAATATTTCTCAACTCATCAGTCAAAAGACTCCTTCAGCATGGAGAATGCCTCCAGGACCAATCGTTTAACTGTGGACTTACATTTAAACATAATGGCAAATAAGTCAGTTTGTGAAGTCCTTTAAATTAGACAAACTAAGCATACCGTAATTCTGTGAATTATGCAACTGCTTACAGTGCAACATAATGGATGGATTAACAAGAGGAATTTGTACATGATGTACAGAAACTGATAACACAGGAGTCTACAATAGCCGGTCTAAAATATGCAATAGCAGGTCATGTGGTTTTAGGTTAGATAAACTAGCATAAACTACCCAATGGGTGATGGCACTAGTCACACAGGTGTCATTACAGCCTCAATTTTTTTTTAAATCAAACTCTATGCTTTACTTAATGCTCAGGGGCGAGCCTCAGAATAATGTGTGACAGGAGACAAACAAGGAGAAGGAAGTATAGAAAAAAGGGAAAAAGCAAGCAAGGAAGGAAGGAAATAATAAATAAAATGCTGGAGGACATAAAGCATAAAAGGAAAGCATAAAACTTGATTGGCTCTCAATTTTGATTTCAGAAGGGCTAGAATTAAAGGTGATCGACATCATTTGCTTATACTGTTTGTGGCACAGTTACCGTGATGGATCATTAAAAATGTTTAGATTCCTAATCTGAAAGAATTCTAGAAAACATCTGAAGGTGTAATCTATTCTCAAAGAAAGTTTCAGAAGTCGAACTGAGATGTTGGAAAATATGGAAACTTCACACTGAACTTGAGAGAATGGCACACAGTGGCTGTGTTATCAGGCAGTTAACTAGATGCCCATATCACCCTCCCCTCTGTCACATGCTGTGAATTAGAGACCTTGAAAAGGACAATGCGGAATTGTCTCTGAAGGTTTATAATTGTCCTCAAAACCACCCCCAGCAGCAAATCTCAACTGAGAGGCGAGAGAGAAAATAAAAGAATAAAGACGGTGAGAGGCGTGTTGACAGAAAAGCCTTATCTAATCAGTCTGTGTACATGACAGGACACTATATTTTATTTATATTATCTCATTCGCGAAGCGTGATTAGTGTAATCAGTATGAATCACTAAACTTTCTGGCCTCCTTTTTGTGCTTCTTTTTTAATGGAGGCTGAAGTTCAGTAATGACAGTCTGGAAGTACTATAAGAAGATGTGGGTGTATTGTTGGAGAACATGGTAGGGCTGGAGGACAGGAGAGGATGGGGACCTAACGCAGATGTTTTAGCTTTACGTCTTGGCTGGAATGGCTAATTATGTGCGAACCTTAATGATATTGGCAGCCACCCTATAAACCTGGTTCAGTGGAAGAGCTGCTCATTAGCGTGGCCTATGAAAAACCTGTGACTGCTTGATGCTGCCACCCCCTCCTTCATTATGCCACCATGTTCTGAGCATACAGTTCTTTGTAAATGTGTATGTGTTCATCATAGCACTAGGGTGCTTCAGGGTGAAAAAAGAGAGAGAGCGAGAGGAAGTATGGTACAATGATGCACATTTTCCATTCACAGGTCTACTCACAGGGATGTTGGAAGCTAGCAGGCCAGACTATCCCTATGGAGAGAGACAGTAGTGAAAGTGGCTTAAGGGGAGGAGGCTCTTGGTGAGCTTTGCACAACGTGTTAAGAGCCCAATAAAGGACATCCTTTAATCTGACTTTCCCACACATTGATATAGGTTTACCTCATTGAGTGTCATAAACCTCCATTTAATGGTTACGGGACTGGGTATGAAGTTTAAAGAATGTGTAAACCTTTCAGAAAAGTAACCATGGTGGTATTGCAATCATCTCTGTAGCTAACACAACTTTAACTGGAAACCTTTTTTGTGAAAAATATTTTGTATATAAAGAGAATGACTTGATCATGTTCAAGCTGAAGAGAGACCTAAGTACAGAACTACAGATTCTAATTATCAACCTATGGTAGCATCAAGAGTTGCTATGGGTTTTTTGTCTGCTCCCGTTGAGGGGTCATCACAGCAGACCATTCAATACACACAACAACTTGGCACAGGTTTTACACCGTATGCCCTTCCTAACACAACCCTTTCATTTTAACCATCCAGTGACTGAGGTTTTAGGCACTGGCTGGGAATCGAACCCAGGCCTTCCGCATGGCAGATTAGAAACCTACCACTGAGCCACCAGTGCCCATGATGGTGCCAAGAGTAATGTTATCAAATCAGGGTCAAGAAAATCAATCCTCATCAGACACCAAAACACATTTACTATACCACAATAGTATTATTATTAACCCTAACCCTAAACATCATATTTTCATAACAGGATATTATATACTAGTATTCATGTCCAGAAATTGGGGTTACCCAGTCTTGGAGCCCAATATGATTAGAATTCAACCAGTCACACATTCCGATCTTACATCTGTATCTCAAGGTTAAACTGTTGTAGGACCATTTGGCACGACTTTTGGTAAGTAGGTCACCGCAGTAGAATGTGTACAGAAACATAAATCAGCAAAAGGATGAAGAAATGCTTACTCGGCAATACGAGCACCTTCGAGTTCACATGACAGTATATCTCAGTGAATCATCACAATGCCAATGAATATCATACGTTTAGACCGTTCATCACACAGTATTCTTAATGTTTTATTGATTACAGATAAATTAATATAATAATACTGATGGATAATAGTACTATTGTCATAGACTCTCCAATCAGACTTATTGAAGACCAATTTTAGATTCCATAGTCCTTAATAACACTTGCAGTTTAAATAGTTATCCAAATTCACAAAATCAGACAAGGGCAAAGTGTGAGATCCGAAAATTGTACCCAGTCAGAGTTGAGAACCCATCTGCTCCAAAACTTTAAAATACATTTTCACAGGATAATCAACTCAGACACTGTTGTAAAAGTCAGGTACATTAACAATCAAGGAAGCATTAGGTCTTGTTCAGAAGCTCGTCGGGTGACTTCCTGAGTCACCCCTTTACTGGAATGTGCTGTAAAGGTTCAGCAGTTACGCTGCCAAGACAGTGTGTACATCTGGGTCAGTGTACCCAGTACTGGTGCCTCAGATCTGGGTCAAGGTTGGTAATTTGCAGGTAAAGATTTCTGATGATGCATGGAGTCAACTTCTGGGTATTCTGGAACACTCTTTCACTTGTGGAAAGCCCACGTCTAGTCTATGCATTTCATAATCTCCGGTTAAATCTTCCCATACTGCATAAATGCACTGTCAGAGACTTCAGCATCCAAATCACTGGCTTGTGACTCAGAGATGACTGGAAAACTGCTAGACAGTGACAAGTCTCTATTTATATTAAAGATGTATGCATCAGTCATTGTGGTATGTCACTCTCTAGGGGCTTCCTAATGTACAGTATGACGTTTTTTTTTAAAGGGCCCAGGTGGACCTTATCCACCAAAAATTCTCAAATGGGACTTTTACATAATTCCCTTAAAGCTCTTTTTATGTTGACCTAAAATGGAGATCTATATATCTATATGCATGCAATTACATAATCAAAAAGAGAAGACGGATTGCATGCCTTGGGAATCCGACTACCTTCCAGACATGGGTGGTCAAAGGAATGACTCTGTGGTTCAACCACCAGAGTTTTATTACCTAATTTATTTTTAACCAAATCAATAGACCTGGTTGTGGTCAATGGGTGTGACCTGCAAATTGTTTTCTGTATTGTACCCAATGTATGTCCAACAGAAGTACTGTACTTGGACAAAAGGTAGCAATCAATCCTCAATCCAGGTTATCTGTCAAAGAGAATAGACAAGAGAGCACCCTTGTCTAAGCCGAGACAGCCCCATTGGCCTCTGGATCTCATTATCATGACCTGTATTTAGGCTGGACACCACTCCCCTCACTCACTGTGACATACCTTTCATCTGCATGTTGCTTCAGCACTTTCTTCACATTCGAAAAGGCATGAGTAAGATGGTCGTCTCGTAACACCATTCCCAAGAATCATGAAAACATGTCATCGTTTGGCATTTAGAATCAGAATTGCTGAAAAAAAAAAAAGCTGAATTGGCAAGAATTTCTGGAGAACAGGGAAGTTAAACATGACTGTATGACAGAATTATTGATATTATCATATGACTTTTTGTGACTATAGAAGGTTTTGGCGTATGTTTGCACATAACCAAGTGATTCTGACCACCACTGAAATATATCAGGGGTTTATAGTTACTTGTATGATTAGATTTCAGTTTGAAGAAGTACATTGTTTGAACATGGACAGATCATAGGGTTTGTTTATTGCAGTGATGTGCAGTATTTGCAGGACCCTTGATATGTGGAACTTACCAACTTCCCTCTTACTAAAGAAGCTACTTGGATGAGTAGTGAAACGTTTCTACCCAACAAGAAAGAAGTCCAGTTGACACGACTCAATTTCCAGTATTTGCTATGTTTATGTATATATATATATATATATAGCAAACAAACAAACAAACAAAGATGCAAAGCCTCACGGTAAAATTTCATCATAATCATATCTTCTTCTGCATAGTTCCTCTGGATTCTCCAGTTTCCTCTCACTGGTTTTTCTCATATGCTAAACTGGCATAGGTGTGAAGGAATGAGCGCATGTATGTTTTAGTCTTGTCCTTAGGTGAACTGGTATCCAGATCTGCTGTGACCGCACTGGCAGTATAAAGCACTCAGTGAAGATAAATGAACGAACAAATGAACAAATAAACGAATGAACGAACGGTGAACCAATACTAGAGCCTTTTCTAAAAATAAATGGCTTAGTCAGATATTCCTGAGAAATACGAGTCAGGTCGTGATACATATGCTGAGCACATGTCTAAAAATGAAAGGGCCAGAGAAAAGGTGTGATCTATCTGTGAAATCATTTTCATCACACTCCAACACAGAACATATGCGTTTCTCCTGGTGGGGTAAACTTAACACTTCATTTTCCTTGGGCTGTCTGTGAAACGTTTCCAAAATCAGTCAGTGATGATCAACAGCCTTTGACACAATGTCCTACTAACAAACTAAAGGTGTTGCGAAGAGATTAGCAGCAGATTGAAAACATCTCATGCTTGTCCATCATATAAAGGTTGGTTGCCCCATATCCCTTGTGGAGGCTAAGGTAGCACATACAATAGTGGAGATGGTAACCAGACAATGGCTGACTTTTTTTTTTTTTTTTTTTTTTTTTACCAGGAGAAGTGGATAGTGTATCACCTTTGCTGAAAAGAGAGGCCTTCGAGAAGAAAAGGGCCACAAAGAGAGCAGCAGTGAGAAAAGGAGAGGAATAATGTAGGAGCAGTTATTAAGAACATTATCTGATTTCACAAAAAAAAAAAATGAGAGTGCTGAACTGAATACAGCATAGTATCAAGCTCACGCTACCATCCCTCGTGTTCCAGGACAGATGGGCTGAGAGAAAACTCTGTTTTTACACGACAGAAGTGTGGGTTTAGATTACATGGTACACGCATAGTAACAGGTGTGCTAAATATTACTGTACAGAGATTTAATTATGTCCTGTACACACACATGCACACGCAATCGTACAAAGGAACTCCAATCACAGATTTTTCTGTAACACCGATTTCTTCCAGGAATGTTTAAGATTACACAGAACACTGTGTATGTATAGCATGTATAGGAATTTCACATTCTGATAAAGTGCAAGAGTTGGTCTTGGTATCTAATAGAAGCACATTTCATCACAGTTTCAGTTCTCTCTCGCTCTCTCTCGCTCAAAAAAAAAAAAAGTGTGTGCGCTTTCATGTGCTCATATATGTGAGCACATGAAAGCACTTGTATCCGTACATACATAAATAGTCATTTCCTCCTCCGCTAACGACCCACAGAGACCAAAATAGGCCTCACTCTATGTGTCGAAGCATCGCAGGTGGTTTTACTAGTTGAAATAGAGCAGCAAAAATTCCCCTTCACATGATCACTGTGCACTGCGCATGTTCAACATGCCTTTGTACCCCAGTGTGTGTGTGTATGTGTGTGTGTGTGTGTGTGTGCGCGCGCATGTGTGCATGTGTGTGTGGCACCGAAAACATTGTTCAGCACTACATCCTTCTGCTCTAGCCATAAAGCAGAGGATAAGCATTGAAATAATTATTGCACAACTCCACCATCTGACTAAGGCATGAATAATGAGTTAAATGTGTACATGTGATGTGAAACTGTAGCAGACACTGTTCAAAACAACTCTTCATCCCTCTGACAGTGTGTAAAAAGAAGAAGGGAAAGAAGAAGTGCGTCTGGTAAAGGGAAGTGAGAGAAGTCCAGCACAACAGCTGCTACCGCTCCTGCAAAGCCGTTCCCTGACAAACCACTCTGTTTGTCTCTGGGTCAGCAAGAAGGCCAAAAGACAGACACACACACACACACACACACACACACACACACACACACACACACACACACACACACACACACTTTCTCTCTCTCTCTCTCACACACACACATGGAAATGCACACATCGAAAGTTCAGTTAATAAGTAAATAGGCTACGCGTCATATCAGCTTTGGCATCAGCGTGCGCAGCCTTGCGGAGAATAATATGCCCGAGTGACACAAATCAATATTATCTTTTCATTCACAGCGCAGAAGAAAAAGACCAAGGAGAGGCCACAAGAGAGAAAAAGAGAACGCGAGGAGAAAAGAGAGGCACAGAAAAAGCCCCCTTCTGGCTCCCACTAACCCATACACATCTCCCACAGCTTCGCCCAGTCTCTCACTCTCGCTTGGCAACTGCAGGCCTCACACAAAGAATTCCAGCTTTCAGCCAAAGACAAGGCCAGGAGGAGGCCGAACCTCCAGCAGACGACCGGTTGCCCCTGGACACCACTGGCCGCTAAATAGATTCCCCCGATTCGGACACTAGGGTGCATGATTTAATATATGAAGTTTGAACTTACATAGTTTAAGCAACATGTGTGTGTTCTGCAGTGACTAACACTAATGCGGAGTGCGGTGCTGTATAGGCTCTATTGAGCACCCTCATTTCCTCAGCTCATTAGTAGTCACAAAATCCCCTTTGCTTGCTGCACTGCTTTCTACACATTCTCTGTTCCACTCTCTTAAACACACACACACACACACACACACACACACACACACACACACACACACACACACACACACACACACACACACACACACACACACACAGGACAAAGACAGATTGGATCTGGGCTGTCTAAGGACTATGGGCCATTAGAACAGCAGGCCCATATTTACACACATACTGCATTCTGCAATGCTTGCACCTTTCTACAGTACTTACTAAAAAAAAATACTCGCTGTTCAACGGAAAGAAAACGTATACAAGGTTTATTCGAGACTTTTCTGAGATCACAAGCCTTGGTCCACACTGGTCAGAGGAGACTGGTTTAATGAATAAATGCCCTAGACTGGAGAGCAAAGTGTGGTTTAATTTGCTGCTAGTTTTCCAGACATGTACAAAGGCCAAGAAAAAAAGAAAGAAAAAGCTTGTAAGAGAACTACATGGTCTACTCCAGACGTGAATTTCTCCCTCATTTTTAACAATTTTTTTTTTTTTAATCTCTGGCTTATAAGAGACATTCATCTACAAACAGGACACATTGCTTTGCCCACATCAGAGCTAATCAGCCATATTTTTCAGCTTTCTCTTTCTTCACCATCCGAACCGTGATGTGCCAAAGCCACAGGCGTGCAGGAGAACCTGATAGTCGTGGAAGTGAGGCTGCTCACCCGTTCCGGACTGGAACGCTTTTTTATTATTATTTTTTGCAGTGCTGCACTTTTTCGCCATATCAGGGGAATGATTGCAGCTCCCCTCTGGAACGATCAGCTTCCATATTCATTTATATAACCCTAAATGTGTGCGCACACACACACACAAATCCATGCCTGCACATGCCTATACTCCTTTACACACTCATTTGCACACACCCAGGAATCAAACCACCTCAGCAGATTAAATGTGCTTTAAAAAGCGACCACACACTCACAGAAAATGACTGTTTCAAGAAAACTGGCTTTCTCTTCTGCAAATCCTGTCGATTTGCAGAACATTCCAAGAAAACCACAATCATCTTCACTTCACTGCCATGACACCCACACATACACAAACACACACACACACACACACACACACACACACACACACGGTCACATACTCATGATTTAGCTGAACACAAGGCGACATTAATGTAGCATTGTCTACAGATTACAGTCAAACTAGGTGCACTTAGAGCTCCGCCTAACAGTCAGAACAATAGCACAACTCTGGTGTGATTTATATTTTTGGAATATATTTTGGATACTACCTTAGCTATACAACGCATGTCATAATCCAGTGTATACGAATATCCTCATTCACTCATTTATATCTACGGTCCCAGTGCCCTTGGTATAGCACATATGACAGAACAGAATAACACATTCTTCTTACAATATGTATCTTACACATATACAAATTCCTCCTTAGTTTGCTGTTCATTAATTCATTCATCCAATTTCTCTACCGTTTATTCTGCACAGGGTTGCGGGAGCCAATCAAAGGAGAGTTCAGGCATGAGGACCCTGGACAGGCACACTCATACACTCATTTCACACAATATATGCAATTTGCACAGTGAGAGGAAACTGGGGTCCCATCGACCCTGGAGGGTGGTCTGGGGCGCGGGGAGGTGGTGCCACTCTGCCGCCTCCTTAGTTTGTACTGAAAAATAAGGCCTAGCATTATATACATAGTTATTTACTTCAAGACAAAAGTTCTAATTCTTTCTTTATTTGTATTATCGTCTACACTGTTGAATAAAACTGAAAGCATCCGAAATATGATACAATCTCCTCCGACCAGTTAATGTTGTGTGCTGGTTGAGCTCTCTGAACCGTTCATGTCGGACATAATCTAAAAACGAGATTCTGTTAATGAGTGATGTCTGAGCATCATACCTCTAAACTGCTCTTCTGCTATAGATCCAAGTCTTGGTCTTGCTCCTGAGAGTCAGTTCCGCCATAGTGTATTATAGTTTTTGTGACTACACTTGAAAATACTGTACATTCAAGTTTAAAGCACAATCAAACAATCTGCAAATTTCAAAATGGACTAACCTGTTCTCACTCACCATCTATACTGCTTTATCCTGTACAGAGTGGCGGGGGGGCTTGGAGCCTGCCCCAGGAGACGCGAGGCGGAGTGCCAATCCATCACAGGGGACATATATATATATATATATATACACAAACACACACTCATTTATACACCACGTGCAATTTGGGAACATCAATTAGTCTAAACTGCATGTCTTTGCACTGTGGGAGGAAACTGGAGTAAACCCACCAAACACGGGGAAAAGTTGAGGCAGGATTTGAACCCGGACCCGGGTGGTGCAAGGCTACACTGCTAACCACTAAGCCACCATGCCGCCTACCTGTTGTTTATCTTAACTTAATTCCATAATTCCATATGCATTATTTTATAGTTTTGAAGTCGTCTGTATTGTACTGCAATGTACGATTTGAAGGCGTGTCTAAAAATTTGCCTGATACTGTATACTACATGATGAACTGCTGATTAGTATGAAATGTATATGAGCTTTATAAAAAAGATTATAATGATTGTGAGATAATTAGGACTTTTACATAGTTTGTGAGAAGAGACACATGGGATATCCTATGTTTGGTTATACACACATGCGAAAGAAGTAATGCTAGTGGATGTCATTAAGAGGTGTCTGATGAGATGTGTCAATCCATTGTCCATAAACACCAGATGTTGCTTCTACAGAGCTGGGTTGGTTGAATTAAGTGCATAAACTTGATCTATTAAGGATGACTCGTGCTTAAATCCCTCAGGGCACCGTCATACTGCCCCCTGCTGGTGCATTCCCATTTCAATGATCACAATTTCCCTGTGCTAAAATCTGTTTCAATTTAAATTGCCTTCTCTATTGTAAACTACATAGCTGATATTGCTTATGTGTTTTTATCTACAATATTTAGAAACTATGCTTTTTCCTCTATTTATTTCCCAGAAACTGGTGCGTAATTAAATAAACTCTAGGGTAATTAAACATGAGAATTATGCCAAATTATACACAGTTTTATCTTTTCTTTCCTTTCTATAATCCTTTACCTTTGTTTTGCCTTTTGAACGAGGAAGAAATCTGGTCTAGCCAAACATCGTACACATATACCACACCCTATAAACTGTCATGTACAGATTTCTTTAGCTGAAACCATTGGGCAGAGCTCCAAATCGCATAATAATTCTCCAATTATATCCATTACCATAATGAAACCCAGGAAACACACAACACGGTCAATCACAAACCATAATTAGGTAATTAGATGACATCAAATTTTCTTACACACATAAAAGTCTAAAAAGGTATCATAATGACAAAAACCAAAAGACACGTTTCTTTAATTCTGCTCAAAAGTAGTGGAAATTTTTACTCATTCAGCCGGGATTTTCTCGATTCAGACTTTTTGTTGATATTCTGCTTTACTTTACAGCTTCATAAAACTTTTGTATGATAGTTAAAACAAACAAAAATGACCCTAACAAACAACAAGGGTGGTCTTAAGTTGTCAATTTTATGTTGGAGGGTTTATGCCATAAAACTAAGCATTCATAGAATGGCAGCAGTACAGACAAGATGTCGAAATGCCTTTTATGTGTTCACACTGTTACGGGTTCAGAGTTGAAGCAGAAAAGTCAAATGAGTTCAAGAAAAGCTGTCTGGAATCATGACAGATACAGTTTTTATTTATTTATTTATTTATTTATTATATATTTTTTAATCCGTGTCATTATTAAATTCTCTCATCCTCATCACTCCTCTATTGGATTTTAGCTTCGGCCAGTTTACTGAGCCTTTATGTGGCTCAGGTACGTAAAACTTACACTCATTATGCCACAATCTTTCTAGCCAACTCCATGTGGAGGCAGGCTTATTGTAAAGGTTTTACAGGTCCAATTAAGACTCATTAGGTGTGTGTGTGTGTGTGTGTGTGTGTGTGTGTGTGTGTGTGTGTGTGTGTGTGTGTGTGTGTGTGTGTGTGTGTGTGTGTGGTGGGGGGGGGTGGTGTTAAAGAGCGGGTTGTTACACGAGAGTTGTTATTTTGCAACAGGAAATGGGTGAAAACGAATTTGGAGTGTTTTGAGCTCCCCCCCCCACTCTTAATATTGCATTCACAAAGAAACATTATTATTGGCAGGCCTGGTGGAAAAGGCGATCATTAAGTTTTGTAACGAGCACACATTTTCCCTTATTTAAGCTATTTGTTCATCAAAAGTATGCTGTTTAGATAAAACAAAAGGCAGACCTGCGTTGAGAAAAGAGTGTTTCTGTGCAAGTTTCATGGATGGACAATAATGCAGTTTGCTTTGGATTTCAGCAAAAGAAGAACACCAGTTGAAGAACGAACACGCTTGTTTACTGAAAAATTCCAAGGACGCCTCATGGTCATCGACTCATAGTCAATATCACAATTATGTCAGAGCACAGGAGAGATATACTCATATGAATCATAAAGAAAGGTCTGCACATGCTCTCGAGCTGCGACCACAAATTCATTTACATTACAATCAGCTTTACCACAGACGCACAGTGAGTACAGGGAATGTTTGCATGCATGTCTGTGCATGCGTTTGTATGTCTTTCCCTTTGTGTTCACAGGTGTCTTTTGAACTATTAAAGTCGTGAGAGACGCAGCTCATCGCAGGTTACACATTGACCATGCTGAAACAAGACAGCTCATCGTCTTATCTATCAGGTACACAGCCTCCATTACAGCCACTCACATCTGACACCTGTTCCAGACACCCATAAAGACCCGCATGTACACCTTGCTTATCCCGGGCATCGGAAAAGAGCGGCAGCCACAGCCTGAGGCCTTGACCTCAATGAGTCTATAAAGGGAAGAGCTAAAGTCCTTTAGATTACGAAAGTGGACACAAACTACTAAAGCTTGTCTGTGCTTCGCGTTAGGTTTCGTGCTGATCCTCAGTTACACATTCACCACCAATTTCATCATCAGCATAACATGAAATCAAGTGTCACTCGCTGATTTTCTGAAATATTTGCGTTTCAAGAATCCAAATGTTTGAAACCTTGAAAATGATGTAAGGTGGATCTTAATTCCTTGTAATGAGGAGCAAGGGAATATTGCATGTCCAACATGGCTCTCCAGACTGGCTCTTCTATCCAGACACGAGATACTAGATAGCACAGATACAGTGTCTGGTGTGGGATAGGCATCTGGCCACACACACACACACACACACACACACACATATATAGGCGCACTGTGCAGCATCCTGATTGTGGAATGCAAGCAGGTTAACAGGAGTCCAGATGGGCCTGAGAGCAGAGGGCGAGTTGGTGTAGGGTAAGGCATGCAAGAGAGAGAAAGAAACCTGGACGGGTGTTGCATGAGAGCCGGGTGGTCTGATACGCAATAGAGGAATCCTCGGATCGCAGCATGAACAGACGGACCAAATGTCAAGAAAACCGAGGAGGCAACATCAAACGTGATGGCCAGGCTGCCGTGTTGTGTTGGTGCGACCTGATATAGTATGAGAGGGAGAGAGTATGTGCCGCACACAGCTCAAGCTGCTGCTCCTGGGTCGGATCACGGCGGCCACATCTCAGATCTGTTACAGAATCTCGTGGGAGTGCATAGGACACACATACACCCACAAACACACACACACACACACACACACACACACACACACACACACACACACACACACACACACACAGAGCGTAGCAGTCAAGGGCAATGCCAGTGTGCCTCTCAAAAGGATGTCCCAATGACTCTATGACCTTTGACCAAAACTGTGCAAATACTTAAGAATCAGGAAAATAGCGACCTTATTTAGGTTTCCATCTAATGCTTTCCTTGGAATTAGTTCCAACAGTCCTGATCATGTGATGATTTTGACTTGTCTGTCAAAGCTCGATAACTCGCTCGTCAGCTCAACCTGGTTTCCTTTTGGCTGGTACCACATTTACAGAATGTTGATCAACATTTAAAAAGTGCTAGCTGACTAATTATAGGCCGAGAGGAATGTCAGTTATAGTGGCTTGGGTGTGTGCAGGCATTTATACATGCCATCAAATCAGAACTGAAAGGAAGCTGAAACTGCAGAAATTACCTATACCATGTGGTAGTCCCATTTAAGGGAGTGTCCCGGTTACTTAACAATGCCTTCTAACCCTGCCCACTATCTGCTGATTGGACTTTAGCCAATCAAATTGCAATGCGACAAACCCTGCTAGGCAGGATTGGGGTAAAGGTATCATAGTTCAGCTAGGCGTGGAGGCCTGCTGTTATTAACTCCTGTATTGTTGTGTTCTAAGTCCAGCTCAGGTTGTTCCTTGGTATTATGTTGTTAGTGACACGTGTGTCATCAATGGACAGGTTTATATATATACACCTTTTTTATTTGTTGCTTATTGACTGAGTGAC